>JAEIFJ010000447.1:0-19616 GCA_018903435.1 Leucophenga varia | reverse complement strand
AAAAAAATAATAACGGCAAATGATGAAGTCGTGCTAAAAAAAAATCCACCACTTCATACTTGACTAACGCAAAGAAACCAAAATAAGGCTAATAGAAAATTATGACGGCAGCATAAACGGAAATGTAGAAAATCGGTAGGAGTCAAAGCTTATGTGAAGTAACTAGAGTTGGAACATTTCTAAAAAAAAAAAAAAAAAAATTATCGCTACAAGAAATGCAATGGTTTGTTGCATACTTTTGGGGATTGTTGCGTTTCCCCCACTGGCAAATAGAACTCCTTCCACATAGTCACATAGTTATCCTTTGGGGACAAATGGAACTATATGACATGCGCTTATCTCACATAAATGTGGCAATGCATTGAATGATGTGCGTAGTTTTGTTTACCTACGTTTTGGGGGCCAACTTAATGGCGTATGTAATTGCATTTCATATGAGCTTGACTGTCAATGAGCTAAGCATATTGTTTGAGGTGGCATATACGAGTATGATACGTACAAGTCACCTTTTTGCGGTTGTTTCATAATTATGAAAGAAACACTTTTCAACTTTGCTTACTGCAGTGACTTCGGGCTGGGAATGGGGATTTGGATGCCATTTATCATTTAAACGCATAAAATATGTGTGTATGAGTAGCAAAGTATCTCAGGCTTTGCAAAAAAAAATGCAACCTAATGGGGATTTATACGCCGAGTTGGAGTTAGGGTGGCTGACATAACAAATAATAAATAATTAGAATTTAGTTACGCACGTTTCATAAATACAAATAAAAGCGGATTTTGAAGTCTACAACAGCAGCTTAGAGTGGACTGTATGAGTTGAAGTAGCGGCATAAAAGGGAAAGTGTTTGCCGCTTATATACAAAACTTTAATACTCTATAATATATTGGGTTGATTACTTTGAAGTTTAAATTATATAATGAATTTTAAAAACAACTTTAGGCCTGTTTAATTTGTATATTTAAATGAACCATATAAAAACTGACTGACAGTAATAACGCGTCTTCTTCCGCTTTTTACATAATTTTACATAATCTAAAAATGTCGTTTTCTACCCAATTGCAGGGTATTCAAAATAAAGATACCAGAAAGTAACAGTCAAACAATCATTGTGTCTAATTAGACGCACAAGCTAACAAAGCAGGATTAAAAGAGTCGCCGTCACAGATGAAGCATAATCTTGAAAAGCAGTTTGAGGCTGTTACGACGCAATGACAACCCGAAATTCATTTTTTTTTTTGTCTTGAATTGTCTGATTTTATGTATTTGGGGTATTATTGTGGTTGCATTTGAGGTTGTTATAATTTGCTATATGACGAAGGGTGGTTGTTGAACTTCATTGGTTTTATGACGCTTCTTTAAGGAAGAGGTGGTTGCATTCATCTTTTCGTTGTTGTTGTTGTTTTTATTATTGCACAGTAGTGCTGCTTCAGTGTCTGATAAGTTTTAATCCCGTTTTTAGTGCTTAGTTACTTTTTTGTATAGCCGCAACATACCTAGATTTTCCATGAGTAATTTATGTTATAAGCTGCAGTCACAATATAAATTAAAGTCTTTCAAGTGTTCTGGAATTTATTCAAAGTACATAAAGCGTTGTTTGCTTTAATTTTTAATTCATAAAATAAATTATAACCTTTTTAAAAGCAATGATTAAATTTTTGTTTAAATTGCGCAGAGTTTTAGAAGCAAATTTTTTAGTCAATCTGTTATGTTCTGGAATCCTAAGACACTTTTTGAAACGTGTTGCTATGTAAATCCTATTTCTTCTTGATAATTTTTTATACCATGTATCCAAAGGGTAAAAGGGTATATTAAGTTTGTGCGAATATATGTAACAGACAGAAGAAGGCAAGATAGACCCTATAAACTATTTATACTACTGTGAACAAAAAGTAAGGAGCATTTTCAATTTAAACCTTTCGGGCTAGTTCTTTTTTCCTTGAGTTGAGAGGACTGTTAATAACATCTGGGTCAAATTTCATGTCAATGTCATTATCAGTAATATATTTACGCTTGTGTTTACCAAGCGACCAAAAGTGTATGTTGGCGATTTTTACAATGTCTGATTTAATTGAGCAAAGAAACGTCATTAAATTTTGTTTTCTGAATGGAATAAATGGAATAAAAATGTTGAAGAAGGCTTACGGGGACCAAGCTCTACCAAAATTAACAACATTTGATTGGTATAAATTGTTCAAAGAAGATTGAGAACGTGTTGAAGACGAAGAGCGCCCTGGTAGACCATCGACCTCAACGGATGATGCTCACATCCAAAAAGTAAAAGAATTAGTGCTTGCACACCGTCGATTAACTATAAGAGACATTGCTGATGAAATTGGCGTATCGAAAGGATCAATTAATACCATTTTGAAAGATGTTTTGGGTATCAATCGTGTCAAGTTTCGATTCTTGAAAAGCAGCGTCGATTCTTCGTGACTTTTTCTTCAAGAATGCAATCAATATCGATCCGCAACCACCGTATTCGCCTGATTTGGCTCCGTGTGATTTCTGGCTATTACCACCACTCAAGAGATCAATCTGGGGAACGCTTTTCGAGTCGATTGAGGAGATAAAGGCTGAATCGAAGAAGGCGCTGATGGCTATACCGGAAGGGGACTATTCGACATGTTTCGAGGATTGGAAAAAACGTTGTCATAAGTGTTTTTATCGGGAGGGGATTACTTTAAAGGGAATGAAATTGATTTACAAGAATAAATAAAGATTTTTCATTTTACAAACAAATTCACCTTACTTTTGTACACAGTAGTATTTTTGATCAGCATTGGAAGGGGAGTCGAACTAGCTATGTCTGTCTGTCCGTCTCTCTTTCTGCCGTATGAGAGATTATCTCGAAGAGATGTATATGAGGATAGGGTCATATTTGAAACTTAAGCTTTTCTAAGCCGCGAAGTGCGCACTTTCAAACGGTTTTTCTCTAGCCCCATTTTAAGGGGAACACCCCATACAAATCTACCCCAACATTTTGGGTTTTTGGATAGAAACGTCACTGTTTTTTTATTGAAAAAATCTTAATTTGGTATAAATTATGCCTATGACAGTCCCAATGAAATAGATCAATATGGGTAGGTCCAACAAAATTTTAGTTGTAGTCCCCATACAAAGATTTACCCGATTTTTCAAGTTTCGGTATTAAAATCCAATTCAATAAGGTATGATAGTAATATAGAACCGAAGTTATGGTACATAAAGATTGAGTACAGGTTATCTTGCAGTCGAGCATACTCGACTTTAGCGTTCTCTCTTGTTTACAATAATAATTGTTCTTGCAAAATAGCAAAACGTTGGACTAACCTTCACTTGAAGAGAAATGGTGTCTAGGTTGTTTCTAGAAACACTTTTGATAGACGCGGAACGAAATATTTGATCAGATCTACAATTTTTTTTGTACCAATAACGTCCATTCCGATTTTTATTTTTAAATTTTACTGTGAATAACGAGAGTCATGTCCTTCTTGTAACATTTTGCTCAGTTGCAACGTGAGTAAAAACTAAAAATAAGATTGTAGTTTTTTAAATATTTTTTTAACAATACAAATTTTAATGAAGTAGAAACCCACCACCAAATTGTTGGGTATTGGTATATAACCTTTATTTTGTTACATAACCTAAAAAATCGTCTTCGATACGGATTTCATCTAAGATAATCTAATGAAAATATTCAAAATTGACTCAAATCAGACAATTATTCTAAAATAAGATTAAATTTTCGGAAATGTCCTGCGGTTCCCGTGGATTTCGATATTCTGCACACATCTCTAAGACACAACAAAAAAAAAAAACATATTTTTTATACATTTCGATGCTTAAACTGGAGAAAGATTGTCTTGCAATTTGAATAAGTTTTTTATTAATTCAGTACTCAGAAATATTCTGGCTAACTAAAATAGAAGCTAAATATATTAAATTGAAAACCAATATTGATAATATTTCAATTTACGATTAGCTCTTTCTCCAAACACTTTTGATTGGCTGTAATCGAATACAGCAGACGTTAAATATTGCACATATTATGTATGGTATTTGGTCAGTCAAACGTTTTATTATTGCAACGAGAACTGATGTGCATTTATAAATGCATTTGCCAGATACTAAATATGTGCAGCAATGCATTGACAACAGTTGCCATGCTAATTGTAGTAGTAGTTGTAGTAGTAATAGTAGGACATCGTAAGCAATTATCAAACAGTTAACAGCCTAGTTACGCATGCTGCATGCAACAGAATAACGGACAGACAGACATACTCGTACAGTCCATTTTGGCGATAGAACACGTGATGCATTCGCGCGCACATTTAAAGCGGTTGCTATTGCAGTTCCACTCATTTTGTACGCGAGTTAAAATGGAATTGACAACAGTTGCTAGACTTCCAATTCATTCATTTAGCCGCTCACTCACTCATTCACTCACTCACTGATTCAGTCAGCCTAAATGTATGCTTCACTTATTGTCATTTAACAGCAGCAGCAACAACAGCAACATTGCGTTAAGTGTTGCCATTGTTTGAATTTTGTATTGTCCTGACTGTTTATTGTTCCTATTTTGACTTCAAAGGCTTTTAGTGTGTTTTTGTATAAAATATTTGCTATGTTTGAAATTTTCATAATTTTGCGTAAATACAAATATGTATGTATGCGTACGTACGTATTGACTATCAGAATCTTGTTGTTGCCTGCTGTTAAGCATTGTTTTTTAGTCCTATTTGCTGTTGCTGTAGTTATCCATGTTGCTGTGGTGGCTTATGTTCGTTCGTTCGTTTGGTTCGTTTATTGTTTGTAATTTGATAAAAGCCAACGACATGACATTCTCCAATCATCGTCAAACGTTTAACTCTTTTAAGCATTTTGGTATTTTATTTCTGTGCGTTTGTGTGTATGTATCTGAATTAAGCTTTTGTTTAAATTTAATTATATTCTACGCGTGTCTAGCTTACACAATATGAAAATTATAGTATGAGCTGATTGCTTGAGTGGACTAAATTGGTTTAAAGTTGTAGTTCATTAGCTTATTTAAATTTTAGTTAGTTTTATGTTGAGTCATTTTGTTAATTATATTCTATATTGTATTTTGGCATAGTCTATATAGACTAGATTAAGTTTATTCAATTTAAATTTTTGTTGAGAAAACTTAGTAAACGCTCAACTTTTTTTTTATAAGTAAAAAACTCAGCCACAAAATACACGTTGCGTATACATAATGCAATTCACATTTAAGTGCAAAGTAAAATGCAAATATTTGTCTGCTTATCTCAAGCAGCAAACAGTTAAAATAGCATTTAACAAGCAAAAAAAAAAAAAAAAATATACAAACATGTTGGGAGCATAAAACTGAAAAAATATACATTCTACAGGAAAGCTACACAAGTTCATAAATTACCAAAAGAAAACATTGTAGAAAAAAAAAAATCTTTAAAAAAAAAATAATGCAAGAAGCAACTAGAAACAAAAATGGAAGTTAAAATGAGAGCGAGTATAAAAATGCCGGCAGCTGTCAGAAAAAAATCGCGACAATGTCACTTAACACACCAAAAAAACGAAAAAAAATCTAAAGCGGAGAGATTAAACAGACAGCAGACTTATACTATTTATTTATAGAGCAGTAAGTAACAACAGTAACAAATAAGCAAATATGCGAGGTTTGCTTCAAAAGTGCTACAAACATACCAAAAACTCGTGCCACTGTGCACTGTAGTGCACTGTCCATTTATATATACGTTCTGTGAAATAAGTATCTGGAAACCATTTTCTTTGATTAAGATTTGATTTGATCAAGGAGGTTAATAAAGAATATGGCTGGAATTGTGGAGGGGCAACTCGGGGTTTTGCACGACGACAACGTGTCATCTCATCGAGCCGTGATTTTACAGGAGTACAAAGCCAACAACTCAATAAATACCGTCGAGCAACATCCTTATTCGCTAGACTTGGCTTACTGTGACTTTTATCTGTTCCCAGAAATAAAATTGCTTCTTCGGGGAAGGCGTTTTGAGTCGATCGATGCTATTAAAAGAGCTGAAGACCATAATTCCGACGACCTATAGCAGGCCTTGGAACAGTGGGTTAGTCGCTGTAATGTATTGGCTAAAATGAAGATTATTTTAAGGGCGACATAAGAAATACCGATGATTAAACTTAAAAAAATTGTTTTTCAAATAATTTCCGGCCATTGTTTCGATCAGTGTTCTTCGACTAAAAGAACAAGTCTTGTGGTTTTCACAAAGGTATAGCCACAGAGTTATTTAATCCGAAATCTTGACAGATTTAAGTGGTCCTACTGACTTTCTGTCCGAAACTTCGGATTTTAGATAATCCTTTAAAACCACAGTACTTTCAAGGTAAGACTGAACGGTAAACCTGCTGGAATGAGAAGCTGGTCTACACCAACGAGTCTAAGATGCATTGCGGTGTGGAGTCTGGGATACAATCGGAGGACTCGGCAATGGAAGAATTCTTTCGTCTGCCGAATCTCTGCAGTGTGTTCCAGGCGGAAGTACATGCTGTACTAGTGGCATGCAAGCTTCTAGTGCAGCTGGAGATTTGGGACAGATCGGTTTTCATTATCTCAGACAGCCGAGCTGCTATCAAAACGCTGGATGCCCACATTACCTAATCTAACAAAAAGTTAGTATGGGAATGTACAAACCAATTAATTACACAGCCCTGGAAATTTTCATTTTCAGATGAGAATAAAATGGAAAAAAATTCAAAATGGCGGATCAATTTGGCTGACGAAAATGTTAAAATCAGATTTACTTGAAACTTGATATTCGGGTGTTTTTGATGACGCCATTGATCCGCCATTTTGATTTTTTGAAATCTGACTGCAGATTTGTAATCAGCGACATTGAATACCCCTAGGAACATTTCTTCTTCCAGTATTTCTTAACTTTGGGTGTAAATAAGTTACTATGTTCATTTTTTCAACCCCCCTTAACAAAAGTGGACCCCTACTCTAAGGGTGGATGCGAATAATTTGGGATCGAGCTCATTTCAACGAGCAAAGTTCAACCTTCAATTACAGACAATAACGGAGATCGTAGCATGTCAGGGCTCTGCACTACAACTCTTTAGAAATGGCCAAAAACGCTTTTTTTGGGGCTTTCAACCCACTTTTTCTCGAAAACCTGACGTGATGGATTTTTTGAGCCCAGATTTGTTTTCAGCTCGAAAATTCACTTCGGAAACACTAGGTCCCATCTTATTCGCAAAACTGATGCAGGGCTGTGTTATTGTTGTTCGCCACAACACATTTTCCCTTTCATGGGCCCAAGGGCATAATAATATTCCAGCGAACGAGCAAGCTGACACGCTGGTTAGATGAATCTTAGCCTGTTGCGGGTCAGATCTTAAATGGTATAGTGTCGCCCCCATTATTAATCGGAACAGCTGCAGGAAAGCTACGCTGATTTAACCTTTGATTGACTCCAAATGTACCAGAACACCTCTCCAGAACGACTGTCAGTCCCGTAAAGACATTGCGAGACTGACAGCCTTCATCCCTTATAACAGTACCGGCAGAATTTGTAAAGAAGAGGAAACTCCAGAAACTTTAGAACATTTTATCTGTGTGTGTCCTGCACTTACATCGAGTAGACTAAGACACGTTGGACATTGGCAGTTAGCATCGCTGAGCTTTTTATGTCCATCCAAACTACGGTCCATCGCTAACTGAACTGGTTGGCTCTGGTACTATAGAGTCCCTATGTTCCCCTACGAAGATATTTAGTGGTATCAAAACAGCAGTTAAATGCTAATTGTGCGGGGAATAAGGGTTTTTGATTTATCCGCTTCTTTTTTGTGACCGTTGTTCAAGGAAAAACAAGAAAAATACTAATTATTATTATATCTGAAGAATCCATCGCCTCCGATGCATTTTCACTGAGCCAGCCATCAAGAAGAGAAGAAGCGGCTATAATCAGGGCACCATGTGCCAAAATTTTGTGAACTGTCAATGGAATCGAGCAGCAAGTATATTTTTTATACCCTGTACCCAAAGGGTAAAAGGGTATATTAAGTTTGTGCGAATGTATGTAACAGACAGAAGGAGGCAAGATAGACCCTATAAAGTATATATATTCTTGATCAGCATTGGAAGGGGAGTCGAACAAGCTTTGTCTGTCTGTCCGTCCGTCCGTCTGTCCGTCCGTCCGTCCGTCTGTCATGCTGTCTGCCGTATGAAAACGATTATTTCGGAGACTATAAGAGGTAGAGCTTTCAAAATTGAAACTTAGACTCTCCTAAGCCGTCAAGTGTGCACTTAAAAACGGTTTTTCTCTAGACCCATTTTAAGGGATACCCCCCATACAAATGTACCCCAAAAATTTTGGGTTTTTGCATAAAAATGTCATTGTTTTTTATTCTAGGAAGTTCAAATTTAGTAAAAATTATGTCTATAATAGTCCCAATAAAGTATCCCAATATGGATAGAACCAACAAAATTTTAGGTATAGCCCCCCATACAAACTTACCCCAAAATATTGGGTTTTTACATAAAAACGTCATTGCCTTTCATTTTAGAAAATTTAAATTTAGTATAAATTATGTCTATAATAGTCCCAATAAAATATCCCAATATGGGCAGAAACCAAAAATTTTGGGTGTAGCCCCCATACAAATTTACCCCAAAATTTTGGGTTCTTACATAAAAACGTCATTGCTTTTTATTTTTGAAAATTTAAATTGAGTATAAATTATGTCTATGATAGTCCCAATGAAATAGACCAATAAGGGTAGGCCCAACATAATTTTAGGTATAACCCCATTCAAAGATTTACCCGATTTTTTAAGTTTTTCTATGAAAATCCAATTCAATGAGGTATGGTAGTCAAATAGAACCTAACTTAAGGTACATATAGATTGGGTACAGGGTATCTTGCAGTCGAGCATACTCGACTTCATCGTTCTTTCTTGTTTTTTATATATAATAGGGCAGTTTGTTGGCCGAAATTTTGAAATTTGTAAACGTTTATTTCATATTCGCATGAAATTTTTATTAAAATATTACGAAAATTGGAGAGAGCAGCTTCATCGAATCTTAATATTGAAGCGAATATAGTTCTGTTTATATTTTGAATGCTCAATCTGCAAGGGCATTTGTCTTATGGCCACTTGATAAAAAAGAATTGTACACATTTTAGCATGGTTAAACTTTATATTTCATTATAAAAGTGAATTTCTTTGGAAACAAGCAAAAATAATTAATATCGCTGTATAATTCACACATTGAGTAGCAATAATGTGTTAGTAGTTAGGACAATCCATAAGAATTTAGTATATTTTTCTTCCACAAAACACAAAATTATTAAAGTTAGACTTGCCTAGGGCATAACTTCACAAAAATATATAAAAAAAACATAAGTCCCATTAAACATTTATTTTTTGACAATTTTCTAGGAACTTTTTTTTTCGCAGTTTTTTTCAAGATCAAATAATCAAAAAAAAAAAAAATAATAATAATAAAAAAAATTAACTCAATTTATTTTTAAACAAACCTCGTATGCCAAAAAAAAAAATGTAAATACAACGCACACCAAACAAACGGCTCAGCTAGTAAGACAAACAATGGCTGAAGACTAAGAAGCGGTGGATTTTTATTTTAAGCTTTATAGCTTGGCTTATTTCGTTGCTATATTTATTTTATTTAACTTTTTTTTCTAGTTTATCTCTAGTGCATATTTATATTTGAAATTTAAGCCAAGAACTTGACTTGCAAGTCGCTTCCAGTTGTCTAAGAAGTACAATTTTTGCTTGGGTGTCGCATTGTAATTTGTTTGTTTGTTCATTTTCTTATGGCTTTTTTTCAACGATTTTTTTGTTTGGCTTTTCGGAGTTTGACAAGGTTTTATTTTGGTTTAATTTAATTTAATAATATGCTTTAAAATTACGCTTTGTTCTAGATTTTAGAAAAAGTTGCTTGCACCTTAGTACACAACATTTAAATTTAGTCATCGAAATCAATAATTTATTTTAATTTGCAATCAAATTCATTAATTTTAACTGTTTGAGTCTACATTGTAAAGTCTTCATTTGATACTCGAAAAGGATAAATGCCATTTTTTGCACAAAATTTATGTTAACCGTTTTTGTTGAGCGTACTTTGGCTCGCAAGTTTGCAAACGCATTGAATATTCAATTTCATTACTCGCTCAGCTTCAGCGTTTTAAAAGTGTTTTTGCCTTTTAAAGATGTGCTACTCTGCTGCGCAAACCCTTGACACATTAATGGCCTATTAACATTAAGCGTTTTTCGAATTCTAATGTAAACTTCTTTTTTCTTGGCAATTTAACTTAAATTGAATTGAAAAGTCATATTAAATAGCAATTTAGTATCGCATGCATACCGAAATGTTTAAGGATTGAATTTAAATTAAATTGAAAGCGTTTATAAATAAATTAAATTGCGAAAAGCTTTGGATAAGCAGCTAAATAATTTCAATGGAAGAAAAGTAGAAAGAAAAATACTGCAAAGAAATGCAATAAGATACAATATTTCTTGGACATTGGCAGTTAGCATCGCTGAGCGATCTAGCACTTTTATGTCCCTCCAAACTACGGTCCTTCGTTAACTAAACGGGTTGGCTCTGATACTATAGAGTCCTTAGGTATCCCAACCGAGATTTTTATTGGTATCAAAACCGCAGTTATATGCTAATTGTGCGGGGAGTATGGGTTTTTCACCTCGGCCAAAAATGTCCATCTTGATTGCACCTGTAAACCGCTTGTCTTATATATGATTTGGGGTATATCAAACCCCAGAAGTGTTTTGAACGTTTATAAAATTTGTATGACACGTTTCTGTGGTTAGCCCACTGTGATTATTTTGAAAATATCGATTATAAACTGATTACAATTATAAAATTCAATTATAATCAAACATTTTTTTCGATTAATCGATTATCGAAAAATTTGAATTTATCGATTATTCGATTTTTTTTTTGACAGTTTCAAAGCACGGAGAAAATAAAAAAAAACCTATAGAAAAATTCTTATTCATTTCTAAAAAAATTATACAGCCTTACAGTTTCAATGCTTGTATTTTTAATTTCAAAGGTTTTTAGAGCAGATAAATTAGGGATAATAAGATTTGGCTTCACGGGTACCAGATAAGTCTTTTGTTAAATTTAGCTTTCACTTCAAAAATGCTTCATTTGCTACTCCTAAGCAAAAACAATTTAGTAGCTTACCTTGCACAACACATCAATCGTAAATATTGGCATAAAGAATTTTCCTTTTAACCTTCAAGTAAACAAATTGCTTTCCAAATGTTGTTTTTTTTTTTTCTTTCTTTCATTTCCAAAGCATTTTGGGCCATGCTAATAAATAATTTTATGCGTTTTGCTATTTTGTTTTCATTTCAGTTTTTATTAGTTCAGTTTATAGCAGCGGACACAGCATAATTATTTTCTTTTACTTACATTTCGGCAGTCTGCTTGAACAATTATTTCGATTATGATTATATTCCTTTTTTTTTTTATAAATAATTAAGTTAATTGCTGCGTGAAGGGTTAAACTTGCTGCCTACACATACACCTCAGCACACAATTAGGCGAACGGTCAGCGCGAAATTAAATAGCCTGGAAAAGGGCAACGTTGTAAAACTGTAAAACGCTAAGCTTAACAGCTGACGCTAACGGAAATGGTAATAATTATTATTTTATTATTTAACATTTCATTTATGGGCGGAAATACTTTATATACAAAAAAAAAAAAAAAAAAACCGTTATTAAATTTGGAAATGTGACCGGTGAGTAGCACAAAAAATAGATGTAGGCACATAATTGTTTTTCATAAAATGAAAAACAATAAAAGTTTGATGGTATCGTCTATGTATAAAAAGCAGTATGCTTACTTTAATTAGTGATGTGTTTGTGTCGATATACAATACGCCGATATACTTAATGCACACAGCCGATTTAACCTATGTTTTCACTAGAATTGCCATTGCATATGCGTTAAAAGTTCGATTAGCGATTGCTAAAAAAATCGAACCGATAACAAAATTAAAATTTTCGAAAAAAATCGTGAGTTTCACTATACTTAAATTCAATAAGCGTATTTGTAAAATAAAACAAGCAACAACTTTAACTTCGGTAGCACCGAAGCTCAAATACCCGCCACACGAAACTTTAATCATTTTTTTGAAAAAAAAAAAAAACAAGGAAAAACGTAAAACTTTGGTGGAACCGAGGCTGAAATACCTACATGGGCGTGGCGTCTTGGTTTTGACCCTGGATGACAAAAGAAATGTTTTTACCCAATTGGGAGCGAGAACATTCATAAATAATTACTATTTTTAAGAAAAAATCGAAAAAAATCGATAGGTTTGTATGGGGGCTATACCTAAAAATGGGCGTGGCACTCTCATTTTCGAACTTAACCTAGTCGTTGCCGAGAAAAGCTTAAGTTTAAAATTTCAGCCCAATATCTTTATATCTTCATTGAATAAATCGCATAGCAACAAAACAGACAGACAGACAGACGGACATGGCTAGATCGATTCGTCTCATCGAGCTGATCAAGAATATATACTTTATGGGGTCTCCGATGCCTCCTTCAGTGCGTTACAAACTTTTGGACAAACTAAATTTACCCGTTTACACTATGTGTAACGGGTATAAAAAAATGGAAGGTGAGTTTGTATGGGGTCTATATGTTATAGTGGCCCGATCCTTGTCATATCGGTAGCATATTCATAGGATAACAGTAAAGTGATTTTACACAGATTGGAGTGAATATACCCATAAATAAGAACTACTTTCATACAAAATCTGATGGGCGCTGGGTTTGTATGGGGGCCATATCAAAAAATGGGCGTGGCACCTTTCTTTTTAAATTGGATGTCATTAGAAGTGCTTTTGCGAAATTTGTTGTAAATACATTTACAAATAATAACAGTTTTTATACAAAAAATCGAAAAAAATGGTTAGTTTGAATGGGGCTATATATAAAAGTGGGCGTGGCACCTTTGTTCTGACATACAAACCGCCTAAAAGCTTAAGTTTTAAATTTCAGGTCAATATCTTTAAAACTTTTTTGAGAAAAAACGCATTGCAACAGACAGACAGACGAACATGGCTAAATTGATTCGTCGAGCTGATCACAAATATATACTTTATGGGATCTCCGATGCCTCCTTTAATGCGTTACAAACTTTCCGACAAACTGATAATACCCTTCACACTATGTGAGGCGGGTATAAAAACCAGAAGTCTTGCATATTTCGATAATAGTTGCTACTTTCGATAACTCCTTTATCGATTTAATTATTAACGCAATTGTTAATCGGTTCTTTCTTTGATATTTCTATAAAATTTAACTTTATGTTCAATGTTTGCACAAAAAAAAAATGAAATGAAAAAACTTTTCAATTGCTTTGCACAGCACAAAATTATCGTCACTCAATGAAATACAAATTAGCTGCCTTTTCAAACTAAATTAAGAAAATCAGGCAAGCATCTTTCAGTTTGTATCCTTTCTTTTCTTCACTTTCTTTTGTATATTTTGCAAACGGTTTGGCAACTTTCAATAAGGTGTCGCAATTATTTCGATTCATTTAATTTCCGTTTTTAATGATCGCCAACCAATTCAATGAAAGCTGCCACGAATATAACTTCAAATACGGCAACCCGAAAAACGAAATCCTGAAGAAAATTATAATGGCTAACGTTGTGAATGGTGAAAAACAAACCAAAGTATTTTTTTTATACATGAAAAACGAATGAAAAATAAATGAAAAACAATTTAAAAGCGGAAATCAATTTTCAGCGTCAGTTGAGTGTCGCTGAGTTGGGTTCAAAACGAATAGCTGAGTGTGTCACAGATGCAAATGATTTTGTGCCTGAATGAATGTAACTACGCCACCACTCTCCTCTCTTCGTCACATTCGTATGAAATTGAAACATTAACTTTAACGCACGTACGCATAAAATTCGCTTTTGTTGTGCAGCGTTGCGCGAAATAACAAAAAAAAAATGGCTGACCTGACAGCCTTTCGAAAAAAAAAAAAATTTTAAAAACAAAAAAAAGGAACTCATTGAAAAAAAATAGAAAAAAAAATTTTTTTAACGAAAATCATGTTGTAAAAGCGCACTGGTGCATTCAAATTTGCTGCCGCTGCCTGCTGCTGGACAAAGTTAGTTAATGGGCTGACATTACATTTAATGAGAACCCACATATCCAGCTGGCTAGGATATGCGTTTCTTAAAAGTAAATGCAATTTGTGCGCATTTTCAATTAAAATTGTTTTTTTTTTTTTTTTTTTTTGAATACTTTTGAACTTTACGGCAAAGTTGTTCGCGCTCAACTCAACTATATTCCATTCTATTCTATGCTAAAAACTAGTTCGAGTACTTCAAATTAAAAGAAACTATTCCAATTTTTCACATTTTTCCTTTCAGTTCTCGCATACGACGACTTTTGTCATTGTCGTAATTTTTGTTAAGTGTTTTCAGTCACAAGTGGTATTCAAAAAAAGCGCGGAACTACTTTTGGAATGCAAAAAACCGGCAGCAGGCAACCGGCAGTCGGAAGCCGCTTGAGGCATATAAGAAAATTAAAAAACGTTGCACAATAATGTTGTTGGGCGTTGCTGCTGTGGTGCGGCGTCTCGACGCCGTTCTTGTTTTATTTTTTTATCTTTTTTTTTCTTTTTTATATTATTATTCTGCATTAAGCATGCACTCAGTATAATTAAAATAATTAGATTTAAAACCATTGTTGCAGCAGTGAAAAAAAAAATTGTATAAAAAAAAAAAAGTAAAAACTAAAATGGAATTTAGTGCAGTAGTTACAAACAGCTGTAAAAGATACACTTTGAAGTAGTGGAATAAGACATTAATTTAATTTGTAGTTGCATTATATAGAAAATATCAATTAAATGTAACTAGCTGCAGAAATTTAATGAATTTATTAGTTTAACTTGAGAGAAAGCAGCGAATTATTGAAATATAATTAGAATTAAAAAAAAAAATCAGTATTAATACTATCTCGTTTAATAATAAGGTCTAGCCGTAGCAAACGTTTTTTTTCTCATTTTTAAGTATTTGTAAAGTGGATGTTTATGCGAAAATGCAAATTAAAATCCTTTTAAATCTCTTATTGATTTCTTAAAAGATTTATTGTGTATATCGCATGTCGATACTTAGAAAAAATCGATAATATTGCTATAAAATTTTCCTAAGTGAAGAGAAAAATGACTCAGACAAATATAAGACCTTGAAATGGAAATCTTCTACAGTTATCGTTACATAAACATCGTAAAAAAAAAAAAATATCGAGAGGCCGATTATAAAAAAAAATTTTATATCGGTATTTCTCCCATCTCTAAGTGAGAGAATACTGAAATGCTGTTTTCATTTACAATTAAAGGAAAAAAAGATAACAAGGAATAACAATATGTTTGGTTAGACCGATGCTTATATATAGGTGGTTAAATTTCAAGGGCCGATGTTGATTTTGAATAAAACCGGAATTATTTAGGAAATTATTGACATTTCTTTTTATTATGATATATTGGTATGACTCAATTATGTATGGAACAAAATATCGGCCAAATGGCCGCCACGGCTTCGGCGGCACACGTCCATCCGATGGTCTAAATTTTCGACGACGCTGAGGCATAATTGAGGTTCAATGTCGTTAATGTGCCGAATTATCTCATCCTTTAGCTCTTGAATTGTTGTTGGCTTATTGGAGTACACCTTTTCTTTCAAATAACCCCAAAGAAAGAAGTCCAATGGTGTCAAATCACATGATCTTGGCGGCCAGTTGACATCGCCTCGACGTGAGATTATTCGGCCATCAAATTTTTCGCGCAAAAGAGCCATTGTTTCATTAGCTGTGTGATTTGAACGCCCATTTTCATAATAGGCCTGAATAACTTTAACGCGTTGCTCGATTGTGTATCTTTCCATGGTTCAAATTGAGTTAGTCTGAAGTTGAGAAATGTCAAAAAAAATGCAGGAAAAAACTTGACGTTTAGGTGTGGTTCACATTCAACATCGGGCCCTTGAAATTTAACCACCCTATACATAGTATGTTTAAATTTAAAGGGGACTTTTGTTTAAATCATGAAACACGTAACGGCATCTTTGAAAGATATTAACATTACTGTCATTAAAGACCGAGTAACTTTTTAACCTGTCAACCAATTTACAGGAAGATGGCTGCGTTTAAAAGGTGAGACCTGTACCTTTTTAATGTTATCAACGTTCATTAGATGGCGTTTCGTGTTCCATAATTTAAACAAAATGTGTTCAAAAATTTAGAAATTTGCGGTTCAATCTTCCAAATTTAAACTGAAGATTTGGCTTGAAATAAGAAACATTTGTGCTATACTTAAAGCCATTAACTATGAACTTGACAAGTTGTTGTATGTTTGTATAAGGGTTGTAGCTAAGAGTTGGCATAGCACATTGTTTTTAACATATAAAGTACACAGGATCTAGAAAAGCTGAAGTTGAAAACTGAGCGAATAAATCGCGCAGCTACAAACAGACGGACAGACAGTCAGACGGACACAGCTAGATCGAAGCAATTCGTCAAGCCTCTTCTAAAATTCAATAAAAACATTAATATAATTCACAATGAGTTTAAATTAAGAAAAAATATGATATATATTTAATTTACTTTTAAAATAATATTTTAACTAATTGTGGAGTACGAGGTGTGTTCAAACATTATCGCGAATTTTGAATTTTCGCGGGTTACGTATATTCGAATTTCGATTTTTTTGTGGCGATATGTTGGTACTCATGTCTCTCACTTATGCCCACAAGCTCGGCCATTTTGAATGTTCACTTAATTGTTAACAGCTGCTGTGCTTGCACGTGTTTTGGATCGTCTTCGATTTTACCTATTCAAAAAAATGGATCAAAGAACCTGTATCAAATTTTTTTTTTCTGAATGGCATAAATGGAATAAAAATGTTGAAGAAGGCTTATGGCTTATTGATTGGTATAAATTGTTGAAAGAAGGTTGCGAACGTGTTAAAGACGAAGAGCTCCCTGATCAACCATCGACCTCAACGGACGATGCTCACATCCAAAAAGTAAAAGAATTAGTGCTTGCACACCGTCGATTAACTATGAGAGACATTGCTGATGAACCTGTCTTAAAAGAAAGAATTAATAAATTTATTAAGGATATTTTGGGCCTCAAACGATGATTTTTTTTTTTAAAACTGTTCTGATTTTTCGTGAATTTTTTTGCCAAAAATCCAACCATTGTCGTTCCACAACCGCATTTTTTGGTTTTGGAAACTCCAGGTGACTTTTGGCTTTTCCCAAAACTCAAAGACCCCCTCCGGGGAACGGGTTTTCGAGAAGCCGATTGAGGAGATAAAAGCTAAATCGAAGAAGGCGCTGATGGCTATACCGGAAAGGGTTTATTTGGCATGTTTCGAGGATTGGAAAACGTTGGCATAGGTGTATTTTATCGGGTGGGGATTACTTTAAAAGGGGACAAAATTGATATTCATAAATAAATAAATAATTTAAAAAAAAAAAAACACAAAATATGCGATACTTTTTCAACACACCTCTTATATTTATGATTTCATTGAATATTAGAACTGATTTAAAATGCACCAAAAAGGATTTTGTGAGACACCCCTGATATTCTTTATAGGGTTCACGACGTCTCTTTAAATGCGTTACAAGCTTTCTGACAAACTTAATATACCTGTTTCACACTTTGTGTGAAAGGTATAAAAAAATATTTTTTAGTTTTGAACCGATCATCATTGGCATAGATTTGGGGCTCAAATAAGAGGCATAAATATCAACATTTAAGATTAATATACTAAATATACACTAATAGTGATCTGATACTTATCAAGTCTGTAGTTTATACATGGGTTGACAATATAAGTGTTTTTTTTATACCTGTCACACATAGAGTAAACCAGGTATATTCAGTTTGTCGAAAGTTTGTAACGCATTAAAAGAGACGTCGTAGATCCCATAAAGTAAGTTTTTATATTCTTGAACAGCTTGGCGAGATAAGTCGATCTAGCTCTGCTCGTCTGTCTGCTCGTCGGTCCTTCTGTTGCTTCGCGATTTTATTCCAAGGCTGCATACTTATTCAAAAACGGTTCAGTGTAAGGTGACCATGCAAACAAATTTCTTATTTTAAAATCAAAGGGTCTTTAATAACATAAACAAGGAAAAACGTTAACGGGGGTGGAACCGAACCAAACCGTTAAACGGGGGGTGTCCTTGTCTTGTGGACCCTGGATGACCAAAAAAATGTTTTTACCCAATTGGGAGCGAGTACATTCATAAATAATTTTATTTAAAATTAAAAAAAAATCGAAAAAAATCGATAAGTTTGTATGGGGGCTATACCTAAAAATGGGCGTGGCACTCTCATTTCGAACTTAACCTAGTCGTTGCCGAGAAAAGCTTAAGTTTAAAATTTCAGCCCAATATCTTTATATCTTCATCGAAAAGATCGCATAGCAACAAACAGACGGACAGACCGACAGACGGACAGACGGACATGCCTAGATCGATTCGTCTCGTCGAGCTGATCAAGAATATATATACTTATGGGGTCTCCGATGCCTCCTTCTCTTTACAACATAACCTTACACTATGTTAACGGAAAAAATAAATTGTCAATATTACAAACTTACAAAACCCTCACAGAACGGAAAAAAAATTGTAATAACTACGAGACTGTTTTAATAAAAACAAAATTAAATAAAAAACACGAGGAACCTTAATCACTTGTTCTTAAAAAAACAAAATTAAATAAAAAACACGAGGAGAAACCAAAGTAAATCACCATGACCCCAACCGCGATCATGCCAGCCACATTCAACAAAGAACCCACCAAGGAACTTGTCGTTTGAACAGTCCTTTATTAAAATGACCAGAGGTAAACTTAACTCTTACAAACATACAACATTTAAGTTCTATTTTTTAGAGCAAGCCAAGGGAACGAATGTTCTTATTCGTTAAAACCTTTGCACTCTTAAGCATACTAGAAGAGCTCTCATACAAACATAAACATTTAAAGTTCTATAGAAAATTTTTTGTTATAGAGCAAGGCTTAAATGTGAAACGAATGTTATACGTCAGCCTTCAGTCTAAAATTGGTTCAGATCGGACTGCGAATTTTAAAATTTTAGATAATTTTTTAAATCGTTTTAGTATTTTTAAGAAAAACAAATTAATACAAATGCTGTACACGAAGTTTCGTTCCAATCAAAGTTATCGTTTTTCACTGTTTTCAATTTAGAACGGATACACTAATAAATAATAATGTACTCAAACGTAGACATCGAGCCAAGGTACCGATAAAAATGATATAGTCGTTGCAATCAAGGAAAGTTCCAATTTCAGTTCAAAATCCTTAAACAGAGCCAATGAAACAATGTAAAAAATGGATAAAAGTATTGTGTCACCACAGGAAATAAACTTCAAATATCTATGAAGTTCAAATATGTTAACATTGTATTACACAGTAAACTTAAAGTTAAGAAATAATTACAATTGAGAATCTCTAGAACCACTCTATTATAGCTTTAGAAACTAAGAACCCAGCTAACTTGCGTATCATATGCCGCAAAAATGCAATGCAAATAAATAAAGTAT
>JAEIFJ010000444.1:0-87400 GCA_018903435.1 Leucophenga varia | reverse complement strand
AAATCTATGTTGTTGTAATAAACGCTATTATCGATCAACCAATCATTTGGTCGCAATATCTGGTCTCAAAAAAAAAAAAAAATTATGAAGAAAAGATTTTCAAACAAAATTTTTTTATATTTAACAGATCGTTTGTTTGGGAACTTGGCAAATATATATAGTTGGTTGCTTTTCATCAAATTTGGACAAGTATTAATATTAATATAATTTTTATATTTTATATATTTTAAATGAATTAACATAAATAAAGTTTCAAGTCAAACTCTTCATTAAATTTTTTCGATTGAAAACGAACGGCTTTTTCCATTCTATTGTTTCATACTGGCGTGCTTTCCAACACTGAGCCTCAAGCTGCTCAAATTGCAATGAGAAAGACACACACATATATACATATACATATGTGCTCGTACGTCGAAAAGCTTTGAGCTTACAGAGTGACCAACCCCTTAACGTAGCTGAAAGTGAAAATAAATGAATAGCAGCCGGTGATTTTGTTGTATGAAAAACAATCATTGAAATTAAAAAAATTTTAGTGGCACAACGTTTTTAAAATTATATCATTTTATTTTTTTAGTTATTATACGTTTAAAAGAAAAAATCATTACTCTTGGGAGCCCAGTTTTCATCGAAGACAGGTGAGTGCACGCAAGTGCATTAAAAGCCTTTAAGTAGTATTCAGCAATGAAAGGAAGGATGATGAAGATGAATATGTTTGTTACGAGAGTTACGTTACGTTAGAATGTGCGATTGTGTTCTTTGAGTCCCGTCTGCGTGAGCCTAGTGTTAGACCGCACCCGAATAAAATAAAGCAAGCTAACATATGTACATACATGTAGTATATATGTATGTAGTACATATCAATAGCCTTTGCATACATAGTACATACATACATATGTATATAATAATACTAATAGTTTTTTATTTTTATTTTTATATTCTCACAAAACACGGCAGGGGCTAATGCAAATAACGTAGCTGCGCTGTTTGAATAACTAGACAAAAACTATCGTATCGAGAGTTGAGCGTTATCTTAAAAATCCGTTCTTAAAGGTGGAGAGACTGCTGCATTTGCTTGCGATGAGGAAATACATAAAGAACCTCATTTGTACCTATGTCGATGCAATACTTGAGCACTGTCATCCGAATAGCGAAGATGACGACACGCGCGGCGATTTGTATGTTGGCAATTCCGGCATTGCATACATGTTGGAAGTTGTCGCAGTGCGACCAGACACGTGATCTTTACCCGGCATTGGAGCATGCAACTGCATTCATACGCAATGCTAAAGTAAATGCTAAACGTTATAAAACGATCGACTGAACGTTATTCGTTCCTGTGTGGCAATGCCGAATATATGCCGTCTCAGCGCGGCAATATCGCACGAACTGAAAGATACCGAAGAACTATCAAATGATTTAGCCAATTTCAAATCAGGTCAGATACCAGCATGCAAGGAATACATGCACACCAAATATGGCTGCGACGAGGTACTTGTCGGACGTGCTGGTTTCCTTTCTGGTGTGCTATTGGCTGAACGATATATTACCGGAGAAAAATTACCGATGACGATGTGACTTCTGTATGTCAGATGATTATTTCTAGTGGTCGAGAATACGCTAAGCAACAAATCACCATTACCGCTTATGTATCAATATCATGGCACTGAATATCTTGGTGCTGCTCATGGCCTCTGTTCCATACTTCATATGCTGCTCGACGGGCCTTGGTTTCGTACAGTGCCTATATCTGCACCGGCTGGGGAGTTGCGTGACATTAACGTTCCGTTGACTTTTTTCTTGAGCTGCAAGATGAGGAAGGTAATTTTCCAGTTGCATTGGAAGATTTACGGTCTGGACGTGATAAACGTCTTGTACATTGGTGTCACGGTGCACCAGGTGCTGCTTTATTGCTTGCTAAGGCATACTTAATTTTTAAGGAGGAAAAATATATTACGGCGATGCAACGTTCAGCAGATTTAGTATGGCGTAAAGGATTCTTGCGTAAGGGACCAGGTATATGTCATGGCGTTGCTGGAAATGGTTATGTTTTTTGCTATTATTTCGTTTAACAAACGATCTTAAGTACCTGGACCGTGCGCACAAATTTATGGAATTGCTTACCAACTCTGAGGTTTAAGTTGCGCGCACGTACTCCCCGATCGACCGCATAGTCTATACGAAGGAGTTGCTGGAACTGTTTGCTTTTTGGTAGATCTACTACAACCGGAGCAGGCGCATTTTCCATTTATGGACGTCTTCCACTAAATTTATAGTCAATGATACACTGTGAAGATTTAAAAAACGGGAATGGAGCAGCTTAGATGCATTTGATGCATTGAATCAGGGACTTCGTTTTCCTGTTGGTTTAATTATTATAAAAATATATAATATATATTTTTTTTTATCATATGCAATTAACATTTTTAACACAAAATATCATAATCGTTAAGATTGTTAACGTAACCATCGTCTACAAAAAATATTTATTAAAAAAATAAATTTAAAGAATATTGTGTACTCTGCTAAGGCTAAGAGAAATTTTGAAAAAGCAAAAGTGCAGTATTACTTGCACTTAGGAGAACTTTCTGAAAGAAGTAAACCGATGCTACAAGTTGACTAAGTAAAAATTAATCTTTATATTTACATTTACAATATATTAATTTAATATACATATTATATATACATATACAGTTAGTCACATACATACATATATATTATATACATACATAAATATATTAATAATAGCTTTTTTTTCTAAAGCAATTATTTTTGTGCTTTACATACAACAACATAATTACATATGTTATAAATCTTTTATTGAAAAAAAAAACACCCGATCTGCAACAATGATCTAAATCTATTGTAGTAACAAAATAAATTTTTACTATTTTATTACAGTAAATTCCAAGATTTATGTTTAATTTTTATTCATAAGAAACAGTTAACTACTGATTTGCCCTTATTTATTCTTTTCAGGGCTGCTAGCCAGAAGAGTCGATGTTGCCAAGTCCGGCGCTTGATTAATTAACACAGTCACCAAGCTAAGCATTAAACCCAAAAGAGCCTTTTATCAAGTTACTAGATTATCGGAAACCCATCGAACACATATGTAAACATTGTTTAACCATCTTTTAAATGCGTCCAATATTAATATACATACATATGTTGCTCTACAGCCGATTGTTCGCATTGACAGCACGTAAGCCAACTTTATGTAAATTGGTTGACAGGTTAAAAAGTTACTCGCTGGAATATCATCGTAAAACGCTCCTTTCATGTCAGTTTTCAGTTTAGGGAACAGAAAATAGTCGCATAGTGATAGATCAGGAGAATACGGAGGGTGGTCGATGACACAAATCTGTTTTTTCATCAAAAATTCACGAAAATTCATCAAATATTCACGTATTTTTACGACACAAGCACAAAACATACTGTCATTAAAAAGCGAGTAACTTTTAAACCTGTCAACTAATTTACATAAAGTTGGCTGCGTTTGAAAGGTGAGACCTGTATCTTTCTAGTGTTATCAACGTTTAATAGATGACGTTACATGTTCCATGATTTAAACAAAAAGTTCCCTTATTTATTGAACATACTATGTAAATATATAGATACATAGATACAAAGATACTTTGATACATACATTTATAGATTCATAGATACATTGATACATAGATAGAAATATTTATAGATACATAGGTACATAGAAACATAGATATATAGGTACAGAGGTACATAGGTTCATAGATATATAGATATAAGATTCATAAATACATAGATACATAGATGCATAGATACATAGATACATATATGCATAGATACAAAAGGTACATAGATTCATAGATATCTATATTCATAGAATTAATAGATACATAGTTACATAGATACATATAAAAATAGATAGATAGATTTATAGATACATAGATAAGATACACATAGATTCATAGGTATATAGATGCATAGATTTACAAGTATTTGGATACATAGATTCATAGATACATAGATAGATATCTTAAATATGTATCTCTGCGGGTAGTTGGTCTGCACCTGCCGCTTTGTTAATTTTAAGCCTTTGTTTAACTTCTATGACCTCGTTGTAGTCTGGTGGCTCCACAGGAATCCCATCGTCGTTTTGGGGATCCAGATATTCATCATCTAGGCTGGCGGTATTGTTAACGTCATCGCTCCCAAGTAGGGTAGAGAAGTGGCTCCTCCATAACATTAGTTATTCCAGGACATTGTTCCCTCTTTTCCGCATTGTAGAACGAAGCTCTTTGCTTATAACCTTCGGTCATACGCTTCATTTTTGGTTAAATCCTCGGGCCTCGTTTCTGCTACCCATCATCTCACTCTCCTCCACTTCACGCCTTTCCAGTTCTTTTTCTTCTGTCGGACCTCTTTTCTTCTGCCTTTTTCCTCTCCGTTTCTCCCTATTCACTCAACAACAGTTCGTGTAGCTGCCGCAGTAGCAATGTAATATTCCTCATCGTACCATGTCTACCTTCGAGGTTTAGTATAGCCAATAAATTCTTTGGCTGCCGTAGCTAATAAGCTCTCTCGGAGTAGGTGAGAGACCCATGTTGAGAAGGCAGCGGCGGTCTGCTGTGACTTTATTCTTCCAACATCTAGCTTTCGTTGTATGGTAGCTCGCTAGGCGTGAGCTGTGCTGAGTTTAGGTTCTACAAGGGGTTATTATGAAGCTGCAGTCTAGATGAAAACAGATTATCGAACAAAACGGCGCATCTTTGTACTAAATCCGATCACTGTAACCCTTTTTATAAAGCATTGAATAAAGAGCAAAAAGCGGAAGGGAGATATATATCACACTATGTCTGACAAGTGTAAAAAAATAATAAATAAAAGTTGGAAAGAACATTATAAAAAATATTTTTGTATTTCATTTAAAAAAACAAGGAAAACGTTAACTTCGGTGGAGTCGAAGCACGAATACCCGCCACATCTAGGTTTAGTTTATTTGTGATCATAAGTGGATTTGGTAAAATTTGGAGAAGACACAATAATGGGTTAAACTTTTAACCTATGGACAGAATAATAAACATTTTCTTAAAAAAATTAGTAAATGGATGCTGACTTTGCATTGGGGCTTTATGTTGTAGTGAACTGATCCTTATAATATCAGTAACACCATTTGGAGTGAATATATTCTTAAATAATTACCATTTTTAAAAAAAAAAAATTGAAAGTGGGCGGAAAATTGCTATGGAGCCTATACTAATAAATGGGCGTGGCAACTTGTTTCTGTTATTGGATGTCATTAGAAGTGTTTTTACCCAAATTTCAGTAAATAGTTTCGTAATAATACCTATTTTTATACAAAAATTCGAAAATGGGCGGTAAGCTTGTAAGGGGCTATAGCTTAATATGGGCGTGGCACCTTGTTTCTGATATTGGATGTCACTAGAAGGGTTTTTACCCAAATTCGAGTAAATTGTTTCGTAAATAATACCTATTTTTATACAAAAATTGAAAATGGGCGGTAAGCTTGTATGGGGGGCTATAGCTAAATACGGGCGTGGCACCTTGATTTAACATTGGATGACATTAGAAGTATTTTTACTCAACTTGAGTGACTACATTCAAAAATAATATCTATTTTCATACAACAAATCAAAAAAACGGTAAGTTTGTATGGGGGCTATACTCAAAAGGGGGGGGGCCTTTGATTTTAACACTTAGGAACTGCTTAGGACTGAGAAAAGCTTAAGTTTCGAGTTTCAGGTCAATATTTTAAAAACTACTGCACTGAATGTAACTTTATTTACGGGCAATGAACGGGTAAACAGAAGCCGGGTTGTAATCGAATCGAGTTTATACTGTAATTATTTCAAAAAATGATAAAAACACTTCTTATGTGAAGCTACATATACAGTGATCAATTTATGTAGAGTGGGGTTGTGGTCAAACGTACCATCGTTTTTTGACGAAAATATTATTTAGATATCAAAATATGTAAAAAGATTTAATAATAAAAAATTTTTTTTTTTTCTAAAAAAAGTTTACCAAATGTATTAAAAGAATAAGTACTTATACATATACAATATATAAGACTATATGACATTTAAATTAAATATTTAACTTTTCCTACAAAAAAAACACTAAAACTATTTATCTATTAAAAAACAGCTGTATAAATATTAAAAAAACATGTACACGAAAGATAAATTGACGTTTATTCGACACGAGGCCGATTTCATAATTTCTTCAGTAGCAATTTGACTGTTTCGGCCGCAATACGCATCGCTTCTTCGTTATTATTTTTTATGTTGTTTTAACATTATTTTTTTTAAAGTGGAAAATGTGTATTGTGAATATTATTCAGCTACAACAGACTTAGAGTCGTTGCTTGATGCAGAAGCGTATCTCATAGAAAATCTTGAAAGATACTTTGATCAAGTGAAGAACGAAAATATAAATATCGAAAAGTAAGTAATGTAAAGTTTTCAATGTTAAAGATATTTTCAAAATAAAAAAATCCATACACAGATTTTTAACGCAGTTAGATGTTCTTAAAGAAGAGATAGATGATTTTGAGGATTACTATGGCGATCCTATTAATGCATACAAAACAATCAGTCGTTTGGTTACACATTGGAAACGATATGTTTACGATCCGATTTTGAATAGTTCTAACATGGAAGGTAAGTAAAGCTTTTTAATTAAACAGTTTTGAATTTAATACAAATCAAAAAAAAAACATTTAATTGAAATATTTCAGGCTTCAAACAAAATATTAGCGCATTAAGTACAATTACGGCTCCTTCGGAGACTGATCTACAGGGTGCAGCATTAGCCATTGCACGTTTACAGGAAACGTATGCACTATCCACAAATGATTTGGCGAAGGGCATATTGCAGGACCAACAGATTGGTGCCGTTCTTAGTGCTAGTGACTGTTTCGAGATAGGAAGGAGCCTGTATGGAGCTCAAATGAACAAGTTATCAATCGAGTGGTTGTTGGTCGCAAAAGCGCTTCTGAAGCAAGACGCAGTACCTAGTGACTTATCGTTTTCTCAGGTTGAAGAGGTTTCTATACTGGAGTTCTTAGCACCAGCTTTTATAATAATGGTAAAAAAAAAAATCTTTAAAATTTATGAATATCATTTGACTAAAAAGTAAAAAAAAATAAAACGTTTTTTTTTTTTTTTAGGTAACACAAAACTGGCAAGAAAACTAAACGATCACATATTGAGCATCAATTCTACCAATGAGTATGCGCTTAAGAATCAACAGCTTTTTGAAAACAAATTATTTGATGAACGTAATTTTAAGCAATTTTTGGATATACGAATGGAAGTCAACGAAGAAGATCCAAATTCGTCTACGAAGTCATCGGTAATAAGAGGCTATTCAAAAAATATATAAAGATATTTCTAACCTTTTTTGTTTTTAGCCACAGCCAACACACTCATTGTAATGCAGTGACACAAGATTGTGTGCCGTCCCTTCTTAACATACCATTTTTTAACGCCCTACACAAAGTTTTTGTGTAGAAATGCAAAAAGCATTAATGTAAAACATTCAAAAAGAGAAAGTTTACAATAAACAAGAATGAACGTTGCAGATGAGAGTGCTGTTCTTAATCTATAATAATCATCTGTATCCGATTTAAGATCTTTTTATGGGCCTTACATACGTGTTGATAGAATATGTCATATTGATATATAAAGAATTGTAATGGTTTTGGTAGATCGATGTTTTTTGCTTGATTTTTGAAAAGGTTTAATCCAACACTTTCTATTTTGGGGTACTTTTTCACACATGATTTTAAATTTTGGAAAAAGTTTGTATTTTTAGTAATCTGAAACGAAACAAATTCTCACATTTTATTGAGCTTAACATGAAAATCATTTACCCAAAATATTTTCTTTCAAAAACAAGTAAAAAAGTAAAAAAAAAATATATTAAATGTACGATCGGAACCCACTTTGGCATTTCTAGAAAAAGCAAGCTTTAATACCATCACTCTCACTTTAAGGCATACTCGTAGTGAATACTCGTAGTGAATACTCAACACCTAAACTGTATATACATTTGGTTATAGCTACGCATTACAGTTATTACCTATTTTGCAATTTTAGTTCCAGAGAAGTTAAAGTTTGTTCTTATTTTTTTTTTTTTTTTCGAAATTTTTGTTTATAAAAACTATGTTTCCTATATATTTAGACTGGCATAAGTAGAAATAAAAACCAAAAAAGTTGTGTTTTTACTGTCATATTTTTATTCCCCGTATACGAAAGGTAAACGGATATATTTAATTTAGGAAAAACGAATAAAATAGCCAGAAGTCTTCTTGGTATATTACTAAAAAAGATAAAAATTGTGAAACAGTATAAAAAATTAAATCAATCTAGCTATGTCCGTATATTTGGCTACCGTACAAAAGCGATTATCTTCAAACGTTTTTCATTATAAGTTATTGAAAGGCGAAATTTATATATTTCCGAATTTCTTTTTGGTAGTGTACAGAGTATCTCGTCGTCAAGCTAACTCGACTGCAGCGTTCTTTCTTGTTATACCCGTCACTCAAAGTGGAAATCTGTCGGGATGTTTGAAGAAGGGGCATCGTAACCACATAAAATAAATATATATTATTGTTTGTTTGTCTGAAAACAGGAGTCATCGAAGACCCTATAAAATTTATATATTCTTGATCAGCTTGACGAGACGAATCGATCTAGCCATACCCGTCTGTCCGTCCGTCTGTTGGTTTCTTCGCAGTTTGTTCGATCAGTTTAAAAGATATTAAGCTGAAACTCAAAACGTAAGCTTTCTCGTCAACGACTTAATCAAGTATGACGAAAAAAAAAAGCGTTAACTTCGGTGGAACCGAAGCTCAAATACCCGCCACATCTGGGTTTAGTTTAGTTTTGATCATCAGTGGCTTTGGTAAAACTTGAAGAAGGGACTTAGACACAATAATGGGGTTAAATGTTCACCTTAGGGCATAAAATTAAATATTTTCTTGAAAAAAAAAAAAAAAAAAAATGGGTGTTGATTTTGCATTGGGACTATATGCTATAGAAGGCTGATCCTTATAATATTTGTTGAGTATATATAGGATGACTTTAGAAATGTTTTTACCCCATTATTCAGAAATAATTACTATTTTCACACAAAAAATACAAAATAGGAGAAAAAATTCGCATGGGGGTATACCTATAAATGGGCGAGGTATCTAGGTTTTGACATTGGATGACATTAGAAGAGTTTTTGACCAATGTGGAGTGATAACATTCATAAATAATAAATACTGTCATACAAAAAATTAAAAAAAACGATAAGTTTGTATGGAGGCTATACCTTAAAATGGGCGTGGCACTTTGATTTTAACACTTAGGAACTGCTTAGAACTGAGAAAAGCTTAAGTTTCGAGTTTCAGATCAATATCTTTAAAACTAAGCGAATGAAATACGTGATACAGACAGACGGACAGACAGACATGGCTAGATCGACTCTTCGCGTCGTGCTGATCAAGAATATATGTACTTTATAAGGTCTACTATGTCTTCTTTAATGCTTTACAAACTTTCTGACGAAATGAAAATACCCTCCACACTATATGTGGCGGGTATAAAAATGAAAGTGCCATGCCCATACAAATTTACCGCTGATTTTCGAACTTTTGTATAGAAAAAGGTATTACTTATGACTGTGTTCTCTCCAAACTGGGTAAAAATACTCCTAATGGGTTCCAATGTCAAAACTAGGGTGCCATGCCCAATTTTAGGTGTAGCCCCTTACAAACTTAACGTTCATTATTGTATTTTTGTATGAAAAAGGTATTATTTATTCACATCAAATTGGGTAAAAACACATATAATATCATCTTAAGTGCATTCCACCGATATGATACGGATCGGGCGACGATAACGTATAGCCTCATACTAACATACCTCTCATTTCCTGATATTTTTAAGAAAATTATTGAATTATATTGAGATTTTTTTCTTGATTAATAGCAAAACACGATTGATCTGTACAAAAGCGTATGCCGTGGTGAATTGACTCAAACTTCACGCGAGCTCCGAAAGTTACGCTGCCGCTATACAAATAATGGAATACCCTACCGCTTTTTTAATGCCATTCAAATTAGAAGATCTCAACTTAGACCCATATGTAGCCTACTATCACGAAGTCATTTTTGATAGTGAAATGAAACAAATTCGTGAAGTTGGAGAAACTACACTTGAGCGTTCAATGATCGGAAACCGAAATGCTTCAGTTGTGTCGAACGTACGCGTTAGCAAAACTACTGGCTCTGGTATGACCAACACAACTTTCTTACCAATATTAAGCGAAGGCTCGAGCATATAACTGGTTTAAGCACTTTGAGTGCGGAACCATTACAGTTGGTCAACTACGGTATTGGTGGACATTATGAACCTCATTTTGATTTCTTTGATAATCCCGAAAAGGAGTTCGGTTCCAATGGCAATCGGTTATTAACAGCCTTGTTTTATGTAAGAATAGTAAAATAACTTTTTTTGTAAAAACACTAACTAATTATTTTTTAAATCCACAGATTAACGAGGTAGAACTTGGTGGAGCCACAGCATTTCCATTTTTACGCTTAGCAGTAGCCCCTGTGTGCGGCAGCCTCTTCCTTCTGGTACAATCTGCATTCATCACTAGAAAAAGATTTTCGTACGAAGCACGCAGGCTGTCCCGTTCTAAAAGGATCTAAATGGAGTAAGTATTGTGAGATTTAATAAAAAAGTTTTGTTAAATTAATAAAAAAATCTGTAGTTTCCAACGAATGGTTCCATGAAACATACCAGGAATTTCGGCGTCCATGCAGTTTAACAAGGGAAGGTCACAAGTCGATCTTTTATGCAAATCGTTAGTCTGATAAAATTATTTACAACAGAATAAATATTATTTTTTTTGACCTTGAAAAAAACTTAAAAAATATAAAAAATGAAGAAGTTTACAACAAGGAGAAACGTTAAATTCGGTGGAACCGAAGCTTAAATACCCGACACACAGAATTTTAAAATAATTTATGTGGTATCATCAGTGGCTTAGATAGAACTTTGAGATGGGATGGATGGGGGGTCAATGGTCTGATATAACTCAAGTCTATACATTAAATTTTTTTTTTGAAAATATCAGAAAATGAGAGGTAAGTTTGTATAGGGCTATAAGTTGTAGTGGCGATTATTGTTATATCTCTGGTGAGTAGTTAGGACGATGTTAGATGTGTTTTTACTCAATTTGGTGTGAATATATTCACCCATTTCATACAAAAATTCGAAAATGAGCGGAAAGTTTATATGGGGGCTATACCTAAAAATGACATCTTTTTTTCTGACATAGGATGTTATAGGGAAGTGTTTTACCCAATTTTTAGGGAATACATGCATAAATAATAACACTTTTCATACAAAAGTTCAAAAATGAGCGGCAGATTTTTATGGGAGCTGTGCCTAAAAAAAACCGACGGACGAACAGGACGGACATGCCTAGATCGACTTGTCTCATCGAGCTGATCAAGAACACATATACTTTATGGGGTTCCGATGCCTCCTTTAATGCGTTACAAACTTTCAGTCAAACTGAATATACCGTTCACACTTTGTGTGACTGTTATAAAATGTACAAAACAAATATTTGAAGAATAAAATTGATTAGGAAAGAACGCTGCAATCGAGTATGCTCGACTACGAGATATATAATCTGTAACCAATTCTTACATACCTCAAGTTATGCCCAATCCTAATACCATTCTTTTTTTGTGTGTTAGTTTCATTTTCACGAAAAATTGTCCAGCAAAAAAGTTTATAATTTGATGAACTTTTCATAAAAATCCTTTAGCTTGGGAAAACTTTGTATGGGGGCTATAAACATAACATATGTCATAGTGGTTCCATGTGAACCAAATTAGGAAATTTTGTTGTGTTTAACATAAAAAACAGCCCAGACTTAATGTGGGGTTTATTATATAAGTAACACCAAAGTTTTCACACCAAAAGTAAAATAAGTGTGTACAATAAATAACACCAAACCTCTCTCGATGCTTCGATCTGTCCCCTTTTGTGTTTTAGCTACCAATGTCATTAATATATATAGACCCATGCACAGTGGTCCGGACTGATGGAAAGGGCGGACAAAAGTCAGAAACTCATCGAATTAGGCTGAAAACGTACACTCACGGGTTTTTGATGTCGCTGATTACGAATCTGACCTTCGTTTTAAAAAAAATTCAAAATGGCAGATCCAATATGGCGGCTGATTTTCCAAAAATTTCTTGAATTTCAATCAAACTTGGTATCTAGGGGTTTTTGGGGCCTCTGATAATGACTGTGACCTCAGTTTTGCGAAATTCAAAATGGCAGATCCAGATTACAAAATTACTAACAAGCTTCAAAACCTGGTCTTTTAATTCTTTGACACAATCATGGTATTGAAGCTTCTCAATTACATAATCTTGTAATTGTAATTTTTTTAACTCAAAACCTTTTTTTTTCAGAAAAACGCAAAAAATTAAATAAATCCTTTTTTTAAACTAGACGACATTTTTTAAAAATATGAAATAAATACAAACACTTATTATTTTTAACAATGAGATAAATAGAAATACTTATTTGACTTATTTTCTAATGAATAATGAGAAAAAACTATTTTACGTACAATAAATTCTTAGATATTCGTTAATATTTTCATTTAGATTATGCCTGTACCTCTAATGACATATATAAAAGAATAAATTAAAAACAAAAAAGGTCTGCAAAAAACAAAGGAAAGTTTGAATTTTCAAAAGACAGTCTGAAATTTGTTCGTCTTTTTTTCAATTCAAAACGAAACACTTATTAAAAAAAAACAATGTATTTTTTTAAACTAGTTTTATTTAAAATTGCGCAAGTTTGCGCATCCAATTACAGTTTTATTTCAAAGTTCAGATACGTACCTACAACATTCATGTTGATTTCAAGTGGACCGGTGTGGACCGCCTAAACTAATGATCTGTGAAACCTATGTTTTGCAAAAATTTTGCATTTTTCATGTTAAAATAAGGATTTTTAGCACAGTTAAAGATAATTAATATATTTTTCCTTAAAAATGTAATTCTCTATTTTTTAAAACTGTTTGGTAAATAATTAAATACTATTAATTAGTTTCAGACAGAAAAATATAACATTTACATGAAGTATGTGCTGCCCACAATTTCTATTTTAAAATTCAATAACTTGCAGTTAAATATTTTTTAAAATGCATCATAGTTTAAAAATTCTATCTTGAATACTCAAGAAAGCATGTGCATAATAAAATTTTGATTTTAAAATTGTTCTAAGAATGGACTTTTGTCCGGCTGTCGGACCACTGGGCCATGGTACAATTACCAAGGTACTAGCAAGCGAACATTTGTAACCAAGTTATGAAACATATGAATACGAAAGAGATGGAATTTTTCTCTATTTTACTTCTTTTTTATACCCCTGTACCCAAAGGGTAAAAGGGTATATTAAGTTTGTGCGAATGTATGTAACAATCAGAAGGAGCCAAGATAGACCATATAAAGTAAATATATTCTTGATCAGCATTGGAAGGGGAGTCGAACTAGCTATGTCTGCCTGTCCGTCCGTCCGTCTGTCTGTCCTGCTGTCTGCAGTATGAGAGAGATTATCGCGGAAACTATAAGAGATAGGGTCACCATATTTGAAACTTAGACTCTCCAGAGCCAGAGCAAGTGTTCACTTGCAAACGGTTTTTCTCTAGACCCATTTTAAAAGGGTTCCCCCCCATACAAATGTACCCCAAAATTTTGGGTTTTTGCATAAAAACGTCATTGTTTTTTATTCTAGGAAGTTCAAATTTAGTATAAATTATGTCTATGATAGTCTCAATAAAATATCCCAATATGGGTAGGACCAACAAAATTTTAGGTAAAGTCCCCATACAAATATACCCCAAAATTTTATGTTTTTGCATAAAAACGTCATTGTTTGTTATTCTAGGAAGTTCAAATTTAGTATAAATTATGAGTAGGATAGTCCCAACGAAATAGACCAATATGGGTTTAAGATATAGCCCCCGTACAAAGATATACCCGATTTTTAAAGTCTTTGTATGAAAATTCAATTCAATGAGGTATGGTAGTAAAATAGAACCGATCTTAAGGTTCATAAAGTTTGGGTACAGGGTATCTTGCAGTCGAGCATACTCGACTTCAGCGTTCTTTCTTGTATTTTACTCAATTTGTAGTAAATACATTCATAAATAATAACTTTTTCATACAAAAATCGAAAAAAATGGTAAGTTTTTATGAGGGCTACACCTTAAATGGGAGTGGAACCTTGGTTTTGACATACAAACTGCCTACCAAAAAAAAAGCTTAAGTTTAAAATTTCAGGTCAATACCTTTTACAACTTTCCGTGTAAAACGCATTGTAACAGACAGACGGGCAGACAGACGGACATGGCTAAATCGATTCGTTTCGTCGAGCTGATCAATAATATATATGCTTTATGGGGTCTCTGATGTTTCTTTCAGTGCGTTATCAACTTTCTGACAAACTTATAATACCCTTCGCACTATGTGTGGCGGGTACTTACTACTTATGAATGTATTCACTTCAAATTGGGTGAAAACACTTCTAAAGTCATCGAATGTCAAAATCAAGGTGCCACGATCATTTTCGGGTGTAGCCCCCATACAAACTTACCATTTTTTCGTTTTTTTCTGTGAAAGTAGTTATTATTTATGAATGTATTCACTTCAAATTGTATTCACTTCATACAATATCAAAACCAAGATTCCACGCCCATTGCTAGGTATAATCCCCCATACAAATATACCGACCATTTTTGTGTTTTTGTATGAAAATAGTTCTTATTTTTAAAAATATATGTACTCCAATTTGGGTAAAATCACTTCTACTGTCATCCTATGTACATACTACCCATATGACAAGGATAGGGCCACTATAACATACAGACCCCATACAAACATACCTTCCATTTTTTAATTTTTTCAAGAAAAGTATTGTTATATCTTCTTTTAAACCTAAAAATTTTATATATATGCTTTTAATTTGATGACCATACATGAACTAATTAAAGTTTTGTGTGGCGGGTATTTGAGCTTCGGTTCTACCGAAGTTAACGTTTTTCCTTGTTTTTTTTTTTTAAGTTTTTTTGTTTTCCTTTTTTCTTGTTTTTTTGTTTTCTAAGTTGTTGTACACACTGCAACCGAAGGGTATATTAAGTTTGTGAAGAAGGAGGCATGATAGATTTTATAAACTAAAAATAATCTTGATCAGCATTGAAAGCAGAGTCGGTATAGCTATGATTGGCTGTCTGTTGTATGAAAACGAATACCTCGGAGACTATAAGGGTCACCATATTCGAAGCTTAGACTCTCCTAAGCAGTAAAGTGACCACTTACAAATGTATTTGTGTAGCCCCATTTTTAAGGGAAACTCCCCCATACAAACTCTCAATTTAGTATGGATTGTAATTTAAATTTTATTTATAAAGCTATTTATTTTTGACATGTTAAAAATACTTCTTATATCAACCCCACGGGTTACGTATATTCGTATTTCGATTTTTTTGTGGCGTTATGTTGGTACTCATGTCTCTCACTTATGCCGACAAGCTCGGCCATTTTGAATGTTCACTTAATTGTTGACAGCTGCTTTGCTTGCACGTGTTTTGGATCGTCTTCGATTTTTACCTATTCAAAAAAATGGATCAAAGAACCTGTATCAAATTTTTTTTTCTGAATGGAATAAATGGAATACAAATGTTGAAGAAGGCTTATGGGGACCGAGCTGTTGAAAGAAGGTTGCGAACGTGTTGAAGACGAAGAGCTCCCTGATCAACCATCGACCTCAACGGACGATGCTCACATCTAAAAAGTAAAAGAATTAGTGCTTGCACACCGTCGATTAACTATGAGAGACATTGCTGATGAAATTGGCGTATCGAAAGGATCAATTAATACAATTTTGAAGGATGTTTTGGGCCTCAAACCTGTCAAGTCTCGGTTGGTACCAAAAATGATGATTTTTTTTTAAAAACTGTACTGATTTTTCGTGACTTTTTTACCAAAAAATCCAACCAATATCGTTCCGCAACCACCGTATTCGCTTGATTTGGCACCGTGTGACTTCTGACTATTCCCAAAACTCAAGAGACCACTCCGAGGAACGCGTTTCGAGTTGATTTAGGAGATAAAAGCTAAATCGAAGAAGGCGCTGATGGCTATACCGGAAAGGGACTATTTGGCATGTTTAGAGGATTGGAAAAAACGTTGGCATAGGTGTATTTTATCGGGAGGGGATTACTTTAAAGGGGACAAAATAGATATTCATGAATAAATAAATAATTTAAAAAAAAACACAAAATATGCGATACTTTTTGAACACAACTCGTATACGGCCACCATACAAACCAAACACTACATTTTGAATTTTTGCCACACATTTTTTTTATTTTTATAGGGTTTCAAAATTCAAATTTCATTCTTATGCTTTTATATAATAACAACATAATAAGCAAATTTACTTTTAATCAAATCGCTAAAATATTATTATTACTTTCTTTGCAATGTAAATCACTACATAGTATAAAACAAAGTCGATTTCTCTGGCCCTTTGTATGCTTAAATCTTTTAAACTACGCAACTGACTTTGGTGCGTTTTTTTTTAATAGATAGAGTGATTGAAGAGGAAGGTTTATACATAGGTACACATTGAAGAGGTCTACAGAAAACTCCGTGATATATGTATATGTCTATCTCTAATGAATGTTCCACAAAAACATTTTTTTGTAAGTAGCTGTGTTGATTATCTTTTGTTTCTAAATGGTTAGTATTTAAATATTTTTTACTGCGGCACTACAAATAATATAGCAATTTGTGCAAAGGCAATCATACATATAGAACTGAGTAAAATTTGTACCGATTTGTACCGTGTCTGGAAGACGTCGTCGTTCGAACATATATCGTAGTACAGTGAATGCCAAACGAGTACGTTCAGCAAGAAATGAAGAATCGTCAATGGAATCGCCTCAGTCAGGCTCGGGATAGATATAGAGCTGAGAGAGAGAGAGAATCTTTACTAAAGCGTGAGGTTCGACGCAGCCAAGATAGGTATAAACATCGAATACAGAGAGCCAAAGAATCATCAGCACCAGTTACTAATTCATATGTAAATAAAGAAACTTCTGTCATGAATTACGATCCTTCGATTTTTTACAGGGACGATCGTATAGTATCAATAGTTACTATGACAGTAGTTTGTGAACATTGCTTGGCATTGAAATTCAAGGACGAATCGAAAGGCATGTGCTGCTTAGAAGGAAAAGTCAAATTTGAAGAAATTCTCCCCCCATCTGAACCACTTCACTCTTTTCTTACGGGTGATCATCAGAAATCTTCATGGTATAGGAAAAGGGAAATTGTTTTACTTCAAATTTAACGCGTGCAGGCAGTAATGAAAAAAATCAAAACTACTGGATCCATTTTAATCATTTTTCAGTGAGTGACATAGGCTATGCATTTTATACCTGTGCGAACCCGAAGCGGGCCGCTTTACAGCGTTTACAGTTTATCTGTAGTGTATTTAGTATCAGCATTGCACCCGTGCGAAGTCGGGGCGGGTCGTTTGAGAATAAACAAGAAAAAACGTTAACTTCGGTAGCACCGAAGGTCAAATACCCGCCACACGAAACTTTAATCATTTTCTTGAAAAAGAAAAAAAAATGGAAGGTGCGATTGTATAGGGTCAATATGTTATAGTGGCTCGATCCTTGTCATATCGGTAGCATATTCATTGGATAACAGTAGAAGTGATTTTACACAGATTGGAGTGAATATATCCATAAATAAGAAGTATTTTCATACAAAATCTGAAAAATGGGCGCTTGGCTTGTATGGGGGTCATATCAAAAAATGGGCGTGGCACCTTTCTTGCGAAATTGGATGTCATTAGAAGTGCTTTTATCCATATTTGTAGTAAATACATTCATAAATACTAACAATTTTCATACAAAAAAATCGAAAAAAATGGTAAGTTTGTATGGGGGCTATATCTAAAAATGGGCGTGGTACCTTTCTTCTAATATTTGACGGATAGATATTGAATTAGAAGTGTTTTTACCCAATTTGTAGTAAATACATTCATAAATAATAACTATTTTCATAGAAAAAAATCTAAAAAAATGGTAGGTTTGTATGGGGGCTATATCTAAAAATGGGCGTGGTACCTTTCTTCTAATATTTGACGGATAGATATTGAATTAGAAGTGTTTTTACCCGATTTGTAGTAAATACATTCATAAATAATAATTTTTTTCATAGAAAAAAAATCGAAAAAAATGGTAAGTTTGTATGGGGGCTATATCTACAAATGGGCGTGGCACCTTGGTTCTGACAAAACTACCTAGGAGCACAAAAAGCTTAAGTTTTAAGTATCAGGTCTATATCTTCGAAACTTTCCGAGAAAAACGCATTGCAACAAACAGACAGACGAACATGGCTAAATCGATTCGTCTCGTCGAGCTGATCAATAATATATATACTTTATGGGGTCTCCGATGCCTTCTTTAATGCGTTACAAACTTTCTGACAAACTGATAATACCCTTCACACTATGTGTGGCGGGTATAAAAATATAATTTGTAGTCTATATATAAAAATAATTATTATTGAAACTTGCAATCCAAATAAATTTTTTTTGTTTGGTTATATTTAATTTTTAATTTAAAATTATTTTTTTTTAAATGAATTTATACTTGAATCGAATTGAATCATAGCAACTAGGCTAAAATTTGTAAACGAAAAAAGTTCTTTTGCGCAGCGAAAACGAAAACGAAAAATCAAAACTAAAATTTTGCTATCGAAGAAATTCATTCTACATATATTTTGTGAAATACTTGGAATGGTTCAATTGGTTGTGCTTTATTAAAATATCGATAAGCATGGAACTCGAAGGAGTATTTTGGACCAAGAGGGTGCTTTACATGGGATTTGAGGAAAACTGTTTTGAAAAATGTATAATTGCAAACGTATTTCCACTGCCCCTGGTATTCCGTATTTATTTGCCACATTTTGTCTATAAGCGATACCTCATGCTGCCGTATTACATATGTTGTATTTCTTATTCTCTAATTGAAATATGTCAACTTCTCGCTTTCGTAATAAATACGGATAACTTTTTAGCTTCTAAAGGTCTTTGGACTATTTACAATTGTGTTTCTATGTATAATATGTTGAAAATAATGTATTTATTTTATTAGAGGACAGTCGTTTGCCATTCAATAAAGCGTTAAACTTATTGATACAATAAACAAGAAAGAACGCTGAAGTCGAGTATGCTCGAATGCAAGATTCCCTGTACTCAATCATTATTTACCTAAAATTAAGTCTTAGTACGATGTGTTGGATTTTCATACAAAAACTTAAAAAATGAGAAATATTTGTATGGGGTATACGTTACCTAAAATTTTGTTGTTCCTACCCATATTGGGATATTTTATTGGGACTATCACAGGCATAATTTATAATAAACCTAAATTTTTGGGTAGATTTGCATGGGGTTACTCCTTAAAATGGGGTTAGAGTTTGTAAGTGCACACTTGACGGCTTAGAGGAGTCTAAGTTTTAAATATGGAGGCTCTACCTCTTATAGTCTCCGAGATAATCGTTTTCATACGGCAGACACCATGATGAACGGATGGACGGACAGACAAACATAGCTAGTTCGACTCGTTTTCTAAAGCTGATCAAGAATATATATACTTTATAGGGTCTATCTAGCCTCCTTCTGTCTGTTACATACATTCGCACAAACTTAATATACCCTTCTACTCTTTGGGTACAGGGTATAAAAATACCTGAAATATGTCTACACGTCACACGAATCTTTAAGGGGTTATATACAGTTAGGAGGTCGAAAAAGGCATTTTTCAAGCAAACTATTTGGTTTATTGATTTGGAACTTGGCAGGTATATTATGACAACCTTAAACTATATTCACATATTTTTTATTGCCAAAAATAATTATCGGGAACGTTAATATTGCCAATTTTGCAGAGGTCCGCAAAAAAAGGCCTCTTGCGGTGAACCTGATATCTCTGGACTGGATCATCTAAAATGCAAAAACCAAATAGATTTCATTAATATAATAAATAATCTAGTGATTAATCGAAGGAATTAGCAAAAAAAAAATTTATTGACAAAATGGCGGCTACTCAAAGCAAAAGGTTCGATTTTTGACCAAAATTCAGCTCTTTAATTGTTTAAAAAAATAAGAAATTTTCATCGGATGGGGAAATCCTTCGATTAATTTCTAAAAAATATAGTTAAGAAGCTTGTGTTAAAATTTCAGACCGATCGGTTCAGCCGTTTCTGAGAAATCTTGCTCACCGACTTTGAAAACACATTTGAAAGCACTGCGAGATCTCTCGGCGCGCCTTCACTAATGTGTCTATAACTTCGAAAAATATTCGTCGGATCGACTTGAAATTTTGTGTGTGTATACTCAGATATATATATATATATATATATATTAAGATAATGCAAAAAAACAATAGATTTTTTGAAAATCCTAACTGTATATAGCCCCCTAAAAAGATTATGTGTGATCGTCAGTGGCTTAGATAAAACTTCGAGATGGTTGGGAATCTGATACAACCCTCTTAACCCTTCAAACATTGTTCAGTAGGTCTGAGCAAAGGATATAAATTATTTTTCATACCCCTAAGTGGGGCGGTGGGCGTGGCCTCCATACAATCGGTTATAAACTCAATGAAATTTTGTAGATGTGTACATTTTGGTTCAACTTAAAAGATAGGATAAATGTAGTTTTAGAAAAATGAGGGGTGGGCATGGTTCCCATAGAATCGATACAGAAACTCGTCATATTTTTACAAGTATTTGAGGAAAATGAAATTCGGTAAACATGTAACTTCTCAGAAAAAAAGTTGAGTGCATTGGAACAATTGAAAAATTTGTAATATATTTGCAAATAATTGAACAAGACAAATTAAATTTGGTATATGTATGTGACCCGGCAAGGCCTTAGGTTTAATAGATGTTAAAATTTGAAGTGTTTTTCTTTGCCAGAAGCAAAAAAAGAAAACAAACATTTTCTATCTCCATTACACTTGCAGAAATGAGTAAAAGTATTAAGTAAGTTATGTCTTTCTCTCTCATACGCTCTCTTCGCATGATACCGCTTCACACCACCTGATTACACGATGTATTGGCCATATCAAGACTATATTCATATATACATATTTGACACAAATCTACAAATGGCTTTTTTAAGCATACCAAAGACACGATTGGCGATTTTTTCTTTTTCCTTTCTTTTTGCATTAAAACATTGTTTTTAATTTAATGAAAATAAAATTTAAGTTGTTTATTTTATATAAATACTACCAGAACCCAATAAACGTGTTTTTGTTAGCCCCAAAAAAAATGAAAAAATATTTAAGGTATTCAGATTGGTCTTACAAAAACTTTTTGATTTGTGGGACACCTTGAAATCTCTTTGGTTGAAATTGGGTTGGTAGAGATTTCTCTGACATCCCTGATATAGTTCTCTAAATGTTCTATAGTTTTGTTTTGCTCCTTTAAAAAGTTTAGTACGAAACAAAATGATAGTGTACTTTTCGTACTCTGTGTTAAGCTAGTCGTTTCTAGCTTTTATAGTCTCTGAAATATAAACGTTAACTTCTGTGGATGAACAAAAATACGAACATGGCTAGTTCCATACGTCTTTTCAAACTAATCTAGTAACCAGATGTTAATATTTATTCGACGCCTCTGTTGGCACAACGAATGTCTATTGTATTAAATATTATAGGCAGTAACATTAATTGCCCTTAACACTAGACAAGCCAACTTATTGTATTTATACACTTAAACTTTTGTGATAAACTATCGTACCTACATATTGCAATAAAAAATTAAATGGGTTGGGGAGTGTTTTAGGTTGACAGAGTGAAATAATAACAGTGTACGCTGTGACAGTATGTTCAAAAATTATATAATAATATTAATATTTTTGCAACTTTGTTATGTGGGTTGTAACCAAATTTCATAAAGTACAAGATCGAGGGAATAAACAGTTTTACTAATTTCCATATTTCGTTGATTCCTATTACTGATTAAACAAGAAAAAACGCTGAAGTCGAGTATGCTCGACTGCAAGATACCCTGTACCCAATCTTTATGTACCTTAAATTAAGTCAAATCTTTGTATATACCTTATTGTATTGAATTTTCAAACAAAAGCTTGAAAATTTGGGTAAATTTATATGGAGGCTATACCTAAAATTTTGTTGGTTCTACCCCTATTGGGATATTTTATTGGGACTATCACATACACAATTTATACTAAGTTTGAACTTCCTACAATAAAAAACAATGACGTTTTTATGCAAAAACCTAAAATTTTGGGGTATATTTGTATGTGGGCTATACCTAAAATTTTATTGGTCCTACCCATATTGGGATATTTTATTGGGACTATCATAGACATAATTTATACTAAGTTTGAACTTCCTACAATAAAAAACAATGACGTTTTTATGCAAAAACCTAAAATTTTGGGGTATATTTGTATGGGGGCTATACCTAAAATTTTATTGGTCCTACCCATATTGGGATATTTTATTGGGACTATCATAGACATAATTTATACTAAGTTTGAACTTCCTACAATAAAAAACAATGACGTTTTTATGCAAAAACCTAAAATTTTGGGGGTACATTTATATGGGGGTACCCCTTTAAAATGGGTCTAGAGAAAAACCGTTTGCAAGTGAACACTTGACGGCTCAGGAGAGTTTAAGTTTCTTTTTTTTTTTTTTTTTTTTTTTTTTATTATTATTTATTTATGTTGAGCATTTCACTGAAGAAACTTTAAACATATTTATGAAATCTAAAAACGTGACGTTAAAGTAATAGTTTTAAGTATAAAAAGTTGTGTCACTATTAGAGTCTATTGCCGCGTAGGTAGATCATCTGGGTGGAGTCTCTTAAGGCGCCTTCTGCATGTGTTGACAGCGAGAGCCGAAGCCAATGGGTTAATGTGATCACGTAGACGATCATTATACCTGGAGCTGTGTCGATTTATTTCATCAAAGACTGATGGTACATTTAAGTCTTTTCTTATGACTGTGTTGTGAACATACCACGGCGCATTGCAGATATAGCGCAAAGTTTTATTTTGCATTGTTAGTACACGTTCAATTTGTGTTTTAGAAGCGGTGCCCCATATTTGTAGTCCATATCTCCAAGATGGCGCAATAACCATTTTATATATGAGCAACTTATTGCTTAGGCGCAGTTTACTCGATGGACGTAGAAGCCAGTTAAGTTTTTTCAGTTTAGATCGGCAAGTACCGATTATCATTGTTATGTGTTTGTTCCAAGTAAGTCGTTTGTCCAATACCATCCCCAAGTATTTAACGAAGTTGGCCTGAGGTATAATTGTGCTGTTGAATGTGATTGCGGGGCATGTGCCTTTTTTCAGCGTGAAGGTGCAGTGAGAAGATTTTGAGCTATTTATTTTAATGTTCCAACGATTAGCCCAAATGAGAAAACGGTCTAAATAATCTTGAAGGTTTTCTGAAGCTTCAACAGGGCAACTTGAATTAGCCATAATTACCGTATCGTCAGCATACGTAGCCAACAACATGTGATCGCCCACCGGTTTAGGCATGTCTGCAGTATATAGAGAGTAAAGAGTTGGGCTCAGCACACTACCTTGAGGTACTCCAGCACGAATTGGCCGTATCGTCGAGTTAACATCCTTTATAGCTACTTGGAAACACCGACCAGATAAGAAAGACTTTAGGAGGAGAAAATGAGCTGAAGGTAAGTACGTTCTGATTTTTTGCAACAATCCCTCATGCCACACGCGGTCAAACGCCTGCTGCACGTCCAAGAAAACAGCGGAACTGTAACGCTTCTCTTCATAAGCGTCTAGGATGTGATGTACAACTCTATGAACTTGTTCTGGAGTGCCATGTTGGTGCCTGAAGCCAAACTGGAATGCAGGAATAATACTTCGCTCATTTAATATAACGAGAATTCTCTCTAAAAATATTCTTTCAAATATTTTTGAAAATGTAGGCAGCAAACTTATAGGTCTATATGAATCAACTTGACCTTCAGGCTTGCCCGGCTTTAGTAACATTGTTATTATGGCATATTTCCATTGAGATGGAAAATGACCAATTCTCAGTATGGCATTAAATAACATTACTAGGAAAAGTATTCCTTGTAATGGCAGTGCCTTGATAGTCCTATTGTCAATGCCGTCGTAACCTGGAGATTTCCGCGGTTTTAGCGCCTTTATTTGCTGGTTAACTTCCTCGATTGTGACATGTCTAATATTTTCGGTGTGTGAGCAGGGAAGTGATAGCTGTTCCAATGTGGAGCATACATCTGAATGTAAAGCCAAATCTAATGGTTTAAAACGATTTTCCAGATCATCTGCAAATGTTTCGGCCTTCTCCTCCACAGAACGGCACCACTCACCGTTTTGCATTCTGAGCGAAGTGTTACGCAATGGCTGTCTCTTTATTTTGCTTGTGAATCTCCACATGTTATAACCGTATGGCTTGTCTGGGTCTGCATTGCGGAGCATATTATCGAAGAAGTCGCTTTTAGCTTCGAACAACACTTTTCGCAAAACAGCTGCAGCCCTTTTCCAAGCTCTCTTATCCAGTTCATCTCGGGTTCGCATATACCGTCGCCTTAGTCTGCGCTTAAGCCTCACAAGTTCAAGAATCTCATGTGTTAAAAGTGGCCGGTGTTGTGTATTTGGGCGAGGCTGGCGTTGTTCAAAAGTTGCAAAGTCCGCAGCTTTATAGATATTGCGTAGAAATAGTTCAACAGCGTCATCAATGTCTTCAGCACTTTCAATCTCCATGTTAAGATTTACAAGCTGCCCTAATCTTAATTTGAACCGATTTATATTTGCATAAGATGGCAATAGTTTTGGTTTGGAATGCAAACATTGTGCGCCGACAGCAAAATCAATTAACAATGGGATATGATCTGAGCTTAGTTCTGCCATACTAGTGATAGCCAAGCTTGATGATGAAATCCCTGCATAAATTGCAAAATCGATTGCACTCGGAGTTCTGTTGCTATATGGAAAGTGTGTAGGCGAACCAGAGGCCAATGTCTGCATATTTGAATTCGCCACGAAATCAAATAAAGTGTTTCCTCTTGAGCAGGCACGGCTAGCTCCCCATAGACGATGTTTTGCATTCCAATCTCCAGCAATCAAAAATCTTGTTCCCAGCTCGTCAAAAATATCTTTAAATTCAGTCGATCTCCATACAAAATTTGGTGGGCAGTAAATTGACGCCAATACAATGTCTCCACGATCCGTGTTTACTTTAACCCCAACACATTGAAAAGAAGGATAACGCGCAGTGTAAACTGGAAAGTGGTTTATGTTAGATTTTATAAGAATCGCAGCTCCACCAGTACTTCTATCGTCTGGATGATTGGCAGAATATATTTCAAAGCCTATCATTTTATAGTAGGATCTGGATGTAAAATGAGTTTCGCTGAGTAACATCACATTAATACCATGTGTTTGGATGAACACCTCAAGTTCATTGGCATGGTGCACAAGACCATCAGCATTCCAGACTCCCATACGTAGATTCATTTTTTCGCCACCAGGGCAGAAAGAATGGACATAAGCTGCATTTGCATGTCCATCAATTTAGCGAGCATATTATTTGTTTGACTCTGCAACTCAGTAAACTTATCAAACTTTTTGGAGATTAATTGATACATTTCGTCCACACCATCAGCAGTTTTACTTGGATATGTTGCGTTTTCTTGTTGTTGTGAAGAACGTAGCCGGTGTTGTTGCAATGCAGGAAATTCACTGGCCACATAGGCATAAGAATGAGAGGCACTTTTTTGCTGGTATGATTCTTGAATATTGTGATGTGCAGCAGCAGTAATATGTTTGTTTGGTTGTGGAGTCTTTGATACACGCTTCTCCATTAAGTGTTTATATACGGCACATCCCTTGTAATTGGCCGTATGCTCATCATTGCACAGCGCACATTTTGCCGGAGATGTTGCTGGTTTATCACACTTTCCCGTTTCATGATTTTTACCACACTTTACACATCTATATTGCTTTTTGCAGTATTTCTGTGTATGACCATACTCCTGGCATCTATGACATTGCGGAAGGTCCACACGACGGCGAGGAGGTTCAACCTTCACAATCTGCTGACAAAACTTTTTTATTTCATAGATTTCCTTATTATTTGAACGTGGCTCAAGTTCTATGAAAAACATGTCCATTAATGCTCCATTTTTTCGATTTTTCGGATTGTGCAAATTTCGCACAGTATGGCCTAGATCAGCAAGCTGGTCTATTATTTCTTCTGATTGTGTGGAAGAGCTTAGACCCCTGATTACCACTCGGTAAGCACGCTCTTGTTTTAACTGGTAAGAATGAAAAGGTATGTTTTCCTTTTCGAAATATTGAACAATGTTTCGATATGCATCCACTGTTGTAGCCATTATTCTTACAGTGCTGGGTCCATTAATCTTAATGGTAAAAGTTTCAGTAGGAGTCACCGAGTTGAGGGAAATACGTAGACCAGTAACATTTGTTATACCATCTACAAAAATCGGTGGTGGCTTAGGAGTTTTCGGATAAATTGGATGGGCAACAGTTGCACCTCCGGCATCGTTGTCTTCATTAGAAAGACTTGCAAAATCCTCCATAGTGTCATGCTCATCCTGTTCGCTGAGGATACCAAACGAATTGGATGTGCCAATGTAAGAAGATATATTTTGAAGGTCAGCTTTCTTAGCAGGATTCGGAGCAGGATCCATTATGGCCTGCCGCTTCAGTATAGTTTTATTGGCACGCTGTTCCAAGGCTTTGTTAGCTGATGATGCAGAAAACCACTCACATGACAAATCCATTAGTGAGTCAGTAGAGTCACTATTCCGTGGTCCAGATGGTGGTTGTTCACCCATTTTCGATGGCACCGGGACGGAGCCTTCCTTAGGAACCTTCCTTGGGTCTTTGTATGGAGTTGATTTAATATCCTTTTTGGCGGTAATCGCCTTCCGGGAGGATGCCCGGGTAAGCATAAAATTGATATATAATTAGTTATTGCTTCCTGTTCTTTGTAATATTAGACACAACACCGAAAAGAAAAAAAAAAATTTTTTTTTTTTAATTTTAATTTTCCTTTTTTTTTTTTTAATTATTTATATTAATTATTTTTGTAGAGCTTTGAAGTTGACACTTTTGACTCATAAGATATAGGAGTTTAAGTTTCAAATATGGTGACCCTATCTCTTATAGTCTCCGAGATAATCTCTCTCATACGGCAGACAGCAGGACAGACAGACGGACGGACGGACAGACAGACATAGCTAGTTCGACTCCCCTTCCAACGCTGATCAAGAATATATATACTTTTATATGGTCTATTTTGCCTCCTTCTGCCTGTTACATACATTCGCACAAACTTAATATACCCTTTTACCCTTTGGGTACAGGGTATAAAAATATTAACATTAAGAATGTCGTCATAAATTAAGAAATATAACATACAAATTGTAATTGATAGTTATATTTGTAAATGTTTCGATCCCATTTTATGATGTTTTATTTTGAGCGTCACTGTAACTATGAATATGAAATTATACAATATATCAATAGTAAATTTATTGATTTATATATAGAAACATCTGAGGTATGTACTTATAAAACTTGTTTAACTCAGAAGCGGGCACTGAATGTGTCATTAAAAATGCGATGTAATTTAGTTCTCACTTTTTCTGAATATAGCTACAGAAAGTGACAAAAAGTATAATCTTATCAAATCTTAGCTAAGCTTTCTACTCTGATGTGCCTTTACTAACGCCGGCCTTTGTTCGTTTATAAACTTGTTGCGATTCGATAATCAGTCGTGTTGTAGTACTTGTGTGAAACAAGCCTATATAACGTATTTCGGTCTCATACAATATAATTCACAAATATGTTGTATCAGCTTCTCGTCACTACATTATTTATTAATACTGCAACATTAACGGCCAGCGCTGATCTATTTCCCCTCTCAATTATACATATAAATGATTTTCATGCAAGGTACATAAATGTTGGTTTGTGTCAAATTTGTTGTTGAAGTGAAAATTTAAAGTTCTTTTAAAAATCTGTAATGACAATAAACAATAACCCAAGTTTGCAAATTTAAAAAACAAAAAACAACGAAAAACGTAAGCTTCGGAGGGACCGAAGCTTAAGTACCCACCACATCTAAATTTACTTTATTTTGATCATCAGTGGCTTTGGTACAATTTGGAGAAAGGATGGCTTTGAGTCAATAGTCCGATACAACCAAAGTTTAGACACACTAATGTAATCAAATGTTAACCTTAGTGTTTTTACTCAATTTGGAGTGAATACATTCATGAATGCTTACTATATTCATACAAAAAGTCGAAAAAAAACGTTAAGTTTGTATGGGGTCTGTACCTTAAAATAGGCGTGGCACTTTGCTTAAAAAAAATCTTAAGTGTCGAGTTTAAGGTCAATATCTTTAAAACTAAGCGAACAGACGGATGGACATGGTTAGATCGACTTGTCTCGTCGTGCTGATCAACAATATAAAAACTTTCCGACAAACTGATAATACCCTTCACACTTCGTGTGGCGGGTATAAAAATTTTAAAATCGTATTCAACCACTTTTACTTCTAAACAAGAAAAACCAATTTGGTGGAACCGAAGCTTACATACCCGACACACGAATCTTTAAAGAGTTTATGTGTGTTCATCAGTGACTTAGATAAAATTTAAAGATGGGATCAGTGGGGGATTGATACCACCCAAGTTTACACATAATGTTGCTATCAAATTTTAAGGTAAAAATACGGATATAGCAATAATTTTTTCGAAAATATCAGAAAATGTGTGGTAAGTTGGTTTAGAGCCTTATGTTATAATGGCCCGATCCGTTTCATATACATAGGTGGTGTGTACATAGGATGATATTAGATATGTTAGATATGTTATGTATGTTAGAAGCAGAAGGAGGTATGATAGACCCCATGAAGCATATATGTATATTCACGATTAGCATGTATAGGAGAGTCGATCTAGCTATGTCCGTCTGTCCGTCTTTCCGTCTGTCATGCTGTCTGTCGTTTGTAAACGATTTTCTCTGAGACTATTAGAGATAGGGTAACCATATTTGAAGCTTAGACCTTTCTGAGCCGTCAAGTGTTCACTTGCAAACGTATGGTACTAAGATAGGACTTAACTTAATGTACATGATTATTGGGTACAGGGTATCTTGCAGTCGAACATACTCGACTTCCACACTCTGGTAAAATATTCTTACTCTCGGTCAGTGTAATTATTTACCCAGCTGAAAGAATACTGAAACAAATTAAACAGACGAGAGAAAGAGAGTGAAATAGAAAGAGACATAACACGAATACACCACTTGATATAATTGCAGCATGTGTTCAACAAAGCATATAACAGAGTTGTCATGCAACCTGAGCTATTTAGCTGAGAAATTATATTAAATTTTCTGAGGATTAATTTTTAAAGGACAATTACAAAAACGTGACTAATTTATCTACAAAATTATTTAACTGTGATGACATTCCCTAAGAAATATTACCAAAACTGTTTTCAAACAATGAAATCTTTCGAAATCTGTGATTCCTTTATTTTAAATTAACGAAGCATCTGACATCCCTGATAAAATTAAATAAGACACACTTCTAGAAAAAAAAAAATCAAATTACTTTATATATAGATTTGAACCCACGGATACAAGCGGCGGTACCTGTGATGGTGGCGAGCAGTGCATTGGCGGATATGCACGAACTGTATACACCGTGCGTCGTCTGCTTGAGGAGCAAAAGGACTACAATCCGGTGTATTTCAATGCAGGTGATAGTTTCCAGGGAACACTCTGGTACAATATTGGCCGTTGGAATGTGACAAGTCAGTTCTTAAATATGTTGCCAGCAGATGCAATGGTAAAACAAATTGGATTAAGCCCTTTAATTTTCGTTAATAATTCATTAATTTATTTCAGACTCTCGGAAATCATGAATTCGACCATGGAGTTGAAGGTGTGGTGCCCTTTTTAGAAACTTTGAACACCAAAATGCTTGTTGCAAATATGGACTCTACAAATGAGCCCACATTGTCTGGCAAATTTGAGAAGTCTACTATTATTGAACGTAGTGGACGAAAGATTGGTGTTATTGGTGTTATTCTCGAAACTACATATGTAAGTGTACATCTTTATAATGCATATATGTACGATAATGTTCACATTATTACTTTTACAAAATGCTTTGGGTTTTTTCTTACTCCAAATTCATTCTATATTAATATTATCATTTCTTATGTTGAGTTTTCTGCTGAATCGGAATATAAAGTCAGATAATAAAAAAAAAAGCCGGTAGATTTAGCTAATTATAGGGCTGACAAAAAAGTAAACTCACTTAAGTGTAATTATATCTGGATGTACTTTTATCATTTCAAACAGAAGTGTAAGCACCACTTTCCAATGAAACTGTCGGCTTAGGAGTTTTTATTAATTTTTTTTTGAGAATTCAGTACTAAATTTGTAAAGAAGATTCTATGTTTTTATAATTTGCAGATCGTCGGCTGCTCAATTTTTTTGCTTGTTAGAACAACAAAAGAAAATTGTTTCTAGTTAAAAAAAAAAAATGATCTCTGATATAGATTTTAATAAGGACATCACAGGCCTCCGAAATTGACTTTTTTATGAGACTGGTTTCCGATGTATTTTTGTGCTCTGAAAACGATTCTGGAGTCCAAAAGTCATGAATTCCAAAAATGTTAGGGTAAAAATCAGACGTGATTTCTACAATAAATAATGTAAAACATTATTCATTATAAGATCATTGCCAGTATAAAATTGGAAGGAGCTATGATAGAAACAATGAAGGCTGGTTTTCTTATATTTCATTTATACCTGTATAGTGCGGAACGTGTATTGTCATAAAGATTGTAGCGGAACGGTATAGAAATTTTAGAGATAGCCCTCAAATATAACTACAGACCCAAACCACTCTGATTTTATATTTACTTGTCTACTAAATATATTCTTAAAAAATAGTGAGAGAAGAGTCAATGTTGTCAAGTCTGGCGTGTGTCCGTCCAGCGAATGATAAATTAACAAAGTCGATCGCTAAACATTTAACCCATTCTATGTTTATCAAAGTAGCAATAGACCTCGTCTTAGTGTTTAGTTTTCATAGGAGCGTTATATCAGGTCAGTAGATTTACTCATTCAAAAAGATCAATCTGGCCCTAGAATAAAATTCTCCCAAATCATTTTTTGTTCTCTATCTTCTGTTAAAAAGGTATGAAATCCATAAACTGGTAAAATTTTGGAGACCCGCCTACTGGGCCCAGGTCAAACTATCGGAAACATTTCAAACACGTCAAACATTTTTAAATCATTTTTCAAATGCGCTCAATATCAAGTCCTTGGGTCAATTCATTTCAGAGATATTGTTTTTCCGGTTTTAAGACTCTCTCGCCTTAGTGCTCACTTATAAAGTATTTTGAATCTACAGCAAAAATTTAAAAAAAAAACAAATTTTTAAATATAACAGAATAGAATTTAAATTTTCGGGCCCTCCGCTGGGTCCCAGGTTTAACTTTCGGAAACCATTTGTATAGGTGAATATTTCTTATCCTTCTGTTAAATGCGGATAATATTAAATCGTAAGGCCTACTCATTCCAAAAATATTGCTTTCCATTGAAATCGTAGTCAAAATTTACCAAAAGCTTGTCCATGTGATCTCCTATATAGTAATTCAAATCTACAGCAAATTTAAAAAAATATTTTTAAAATGCATAAATATTCGTTTTTGGCTCCCCCATTAGGTTCCGAGTCCAAATTTCAGAGACCCCTCACACACACCTCTAACCATCTTTTAAATGAGTTTAATAACTCTCTTAACCTTTCCGTTACCGAATTTAAACAAAAGAGTTAAAGATGGTAAATTCGGTTTTGGGTCGCCAAATTTGATTTGACTTCGAATTTTGAAAAAAAAAAAAAAACAGAAACTCCATCAATGTTACGGATCGGGCAACTATAACGTTTAGCCCTGTACTAGCTAACCTCTCATTTTCCGATATTTTTGAGAAAATAGTGTAAACGGGTATATTCAGTTTGTCCGAAAGTTTGCAACGCATTGAAGGAGGCATCGGAGACCCCATAAAGTATATATATTATTGATCAGCTCGATGAGACGAATCGATTTAGCCACGTCCGTCTGTCCGTCTATCTGTCCGTCTGTCTGTACGTCTGTCTGTCCGTCTGTCTGTTGCGATGCGTTTTACTCGGAAAGTTTTAAAGATATTGACCAGAGATTTGAAACTTAAGCTTTTTGTGTTCCTAGTAAGTTTGTATGTCAGAACCAAGGTGCCACGCCCATTTTTAGATATAGCCCATATACACACTTACCGAAAATTTTCGAGTTTTTGTATGATAATAGGTATTATTTATGCATGTATTCACTTCAAATTGGGTAAAAACTCTTCTTATGTCATCCAAAGGCGAAACCAAGGTGCCACGAAACCAAGTAGCCAAAATTTAAAGACAAATTTGAAAAAAATTTTAAATAATTTTTTAAGGTATAGCCCACGTACAAACTTACCGCCCATTTTCAAATTTTTGTATGAAAATAGGCATTATTTATGCATGTATTCATTCCAAATTGGGTTAAAAACTTCCAATGTCATCCGATGTCAAAACCAAGATGCCACGCTCATTTTAAAAATATATCCCCCATACAAACCTACCGCCCATTTTTGAATTTTTGTATGAAAATATGGATTATTTATGAATGTATTTACTAAAGCTGTATTTAATAAAAACTCTTTTAATGACATCAAATATCGAAAACAAAGTTCCACGCCCATTATTAGGTGTAGCCCCATACAAATTTACCGCCCATTTTCGAATTTTTAAATAAAAATTGGTATTATTTATGAATAAATTTACTCCAAGTTGGGAAAAAAACTTCTTATATCATCCAATTCCAAAACCAATATGCCACGCCCATTTTTATGTACAGCCCCCATACAAACTCACCAATTATTTTCGAACTTTTGAATGAAAAAGTAATTATTTTCGACTATATATTTATAAATGTATATAAGCCATTGATGATCACACATATGTAAACTATTCAAAGATTCGTGTGGCTGGTATTTTGTTGTTTTTTTTTAATTTTAGGATTTAGACGGATAATCAAGCTTCAGTTATATCGAAGTAAAAGTTTTACTTCAATTTTTTATTTTAGGACCTAGCCAACACCGGCAAATTGAAGTTTCGGAACGAAAGCGATGCTATACGTGAAGAAGCTCAAGTGCTTAAAGCCAAAGGTGCCAATATTATAATTGTACTATCACATTGTGGGTACGATGTGGATAAGATCATTGCCGAAAATGCTGGCGATGAAATTGACGTGATAGTTGGTGCTCACTCGCATACTTTTCTTTTTACCGGAAACAAACCGCCTGGACCTGAAAAACCAAGTGGTGATTACCCCACTGAAGTGATACATAAAACGGGACATCGTGTACTGATTGTTCAAGCGGCAGCCTATGCGAGATATGTCGGAAATATTACTGTGTACTTCGATGAAGACGGAAATGTTGTAAGCTTCCAAGGAGCACCGATCTATATGGGCAGCAATGTGCCGGAAGGTGCGTATACCTAAAGTGTCATTAAAGAAGTATAAACATATTTCACTTAGTAGTAGTGTAATGCATCAGCTACATTAGTTGACATATAAGTCAATATTAAGTCACTTTTCGTTGCTAATCGTTATGAAAATTATAGTACATTCAAAACAAATTCAACTAGTGTAGATGAGGTATTAGATAATATTTATATATTAAACTTGTCCTGTTAAAGGTTAAAAAAGAGATTCTATATGCATCATACAATATATATACTTTGGCTCAGCTCAGAAAGTTTAGTCTGTTGAATTGAGCCATGGTAATATGAACCTCTGTTTGTCCTTAAATAGACATATACAGGGTCCGCCATCTAACATTTTTTTTTGAACTAGTGGTTATTTCGAGTGAGGCAACACTGATGTCACATCTGATTGTACAGAAAGTTAGTTTTATCCTTCCGCTGAACGAAAATGGTTGTGTATACGATTGAGGAACGCGTTACGATCGATCTTGTGCGCACTGTTTTCGGAGACCGAATTATCAGCCGAAATTCTGATGTCGTTTGGCCGTCTCGGAGCTGTGATTTGACACCGTTGGATTATTATTTGTGGGGCGCCGTCAAAGACAAGTGTTATGTGGACAAGCCAGCGACAATTCAAGCTTTGAAGGACAACATTCGCGTCGCCATTGCCGAAATACGGCCGCAAACAATCGGAAATGTCTTCAAAAATTGGGTCGACAGAATGGCGTACTGCAAGGCCAGCCGAGGCAGCCATTTGAAAGAACTTATATTCCATAAGTAACCGGAAGGATTGTACTTTAATATGAAAAAATAAATTTGATGATCGGATGAACCGTTTTGTTTTTATTGCAAAAAAAAAAAAAGTTACGTGGCGGACCTTGTACAGTATGTTCAAATAATAAGGGAACTTTTTGTTTAAATCTTGGAACATGTAACGCCATCTATTGAACGTTGATAACATTAGAAAGGTACAGGTCTCATCTTTCATACACAGCCAACTTCATGTAAATTGGTTGACAGGTTAAAAAAGTTACACGCTTTTTAAGAAATGTTCTTTAATACCTGTGTCACGGCTGCTCAAATGGGGGCATCGGGGGGTAACACAACTACAGTTTTTTTTCTCTTCCTTTACAAATGGAAGGATTGCGAAGAATTTAAACATTTGTATATGTCAACATCACAAAAACAACTTATTTTAAAAACAAGTGAGCTCATGACAAAAACCAAGGACTTGTTTCTCTAAATTTGATGTTTGGTGCGGGCGATCGTGTGTTGTGTGGGCGGCAAAGAATATTAACACAGAAGACTCAGCTTGGCGTAAAAGCCGTCTAAAGAGCGACTCCTCGAGGTGATGTTGGTCCGAGGGTGGTTACCAACGACGTTAAACAAAAATAGCCACGTGAAACACACAGGAAAAAGTTTACTTAATGCTAGTCTACACAGATGTACTCCTGGAGGCAGACACAAAGGTGTAAAGCCACCCATGCATAAACTACTGCAGGGGCACCAACTACCGTTAGAGCAAAATTTTGTGAGGACCCCCGAAAATGGTATAAGAAACACGAAATATGAATATGCGCCTGAAACCTCCAAACCCTTAACAGGGATGGTGCAATAGAAAAACTCGATATTCATATAGCAACCTGTTACATATACTATAGTGGCAATGAGAGGCAACATATATTGGGATGCGGCTTCGTGGTTAGTAGGAAGTTACGCGGACTCGTTGTTATATACATAGAATATAGCTATTAGGATCTCTGGTTGGTTGGCACGGTGGCAATCCCGCTGTGCTCGCTGGTATTGGGTGAGCTCTTGCCAGAACGCTAAAGGTATTGTATAAACAATATATATATTTTCCGTGGAACCGAAGCTTAAATACCCGTCACACGAATCTTTGAATAGTTCAGTGTGATCATCAGTGGCTTATATACATTTATAAATATATATTCGAAAATAATTACCTTTTCATACATTTTTTCGAAAATAATCAATAAGTTTGTATGGGGACTATGGCTCAAAATGGGCGTGGCACCTTGGTTTTGTTATTGGATGTCATTAGAAGTGTTTTTACCCAAATTTGAGTGAATATTCTCATAAATAATACGTATTTTCATAAAAAATTCGAAAACGGGCGTTAAATTTGTATGGGGGCTATAGCTAAAAATGGGCGTGGCAGTTTGGATTTGATATTGGATGCCATTAGAAGTATTTGAACCCAACTTGGAGTGACTACATTCATAAATAATTGCTATTTTCATACAAAAAATCCGAAAAAAACGGTAAGTTTATATGGGGGCTACCCCTTAAAATGGGCGTGCCACTTTGATTTTAACACTTGAACTGCTTAGGACTGAGAAAAGCTGGACAGACAGACGGACAGACAGACGGACATGGCTAGATCGACTCGTCTCGTTATGCTGATCAAGAATATATATACTTTATAGGGTCTACGATGTCTCCTTTAATGCGTTACAAACTTTCGGACAAAATGATAATAACCTCCACACTGTGTGTGACGGGTATAAAAAACAACAACAAAAAAAAACAAGAAAGAACGCTGAAGTCGAGTATGCTCGACTGCAAGATACCCTGTACCCAATCTATATGTACCTTAAGTTAGGTTCTATTTTACTACCATACATCATTGAATTGGATTTTTATAGAAAAACATAAAAAATCGGGTATATCTTTGATTGGGTTTATACCTAAAATTTTGTTGGGCCTACCCATATTGGTCTATTTCATAATTTATACTAAATTCAAATTTTCTAGAATAAAAAACAATGACGTTTTTATGTAAAAACCCAAAATTTTGGGGTAAATTTGTATATGGGCTATACCTAAAATTTTGTTGGTCCTACCCATATTGGGATATTTTATTGGGACTATCATAGACATAATTTTTACTAAATTTGAACTTCCTAGAATAAAAACAATGACGTTTTTTATGCAAAAACCCAAAATTTTAAGGGAACATTTGTATGGGGGGTACCCCTTAAAATGGGTCTAGAGAAAACCCGTTTGTAAGTGCACACTTGACGGCCTAGGAGAGTCTAAGTTTCGATTTTGAAAGCTCTATCTCTTATAGTCTCCGAAATAATCGTTTTCATACGGCAGACAGCATGACAGACGGACAGACGGACGGACAGACGGACGGACGGACGGACGGACAGACAGACAAAGCTTGTTCGACTCCCCTTCCAATGCTGATCAAGAATATATAAACTTTATAGGGTCTATCTTGCCTCCTTCTGTCTGTTACATACATTCGCACAAACTTAATATACCCTTTTACCCTTTGGGTACAGGGTATAACAAGATAAAACGTTAACTTTGCTTGGACCGAAGCTTATATACCTGTCACACATCATTTGATCTTCGTGTTCAGCATTTGTACTAAATTTTATCGTAAAATATTATACTAAACATATTAAAATAGTCTAAAAATTTTGAAATTCGCAGTCCGATCTTAACCAATTATAAACCAAAGATTTGGCTTAATACAAGAAGCATTTGTACCATATTCGAAGCCATTAGCTCTTTAAATAATTTTTTTGTATAACAACTTGACAAAATGTTGTATGTTTGTCAGACGTTGACCTTAAGGGCAATTTTTTCCACAAATGAATTCTGCTGCTTTCATAGGTCGACGAGATATACATAATCAGCAAAATGATCGTGCAGTCACCGGGGCTTTTTCGGACATAGAAAAAAGTCCCGTCCAATAGGATAAACGGTGAACGAGAGCAAGTCGAAGTACTTGGTATCCACTCGAAGTCGATCTACTCGACGTAGATGGTTTTTAAGGACAGAAAACTTCAGCTTTGAGGCTGTAGAAAACTTCGATTACATGGGCACAGATGTAAACAACGCCAGTCAGGAAATTAAACGAAGTATTTTGCTAACCGTTCCAATTTTAGTCTCGATAAGCAAATGCGAAGTAGAGTTCTGCCCAGAAATTCAAAAAAATAAACTCTTCAAGGCGCTGATAGTGCCCGTTTTGAAATATGGCTCAGAAGCATGGGTCATAACAGAATCGGATAAGTAGTCTTTAGGCGTGTTTCAGAGGAAGATACTTCGAAGAATCTTTAGACCAGTCAGAGTGAAAAATTACATTCGTATTTGCACGAACGGTGAGATGTACGAGCTATACACAGACATCGCCATAGTCAGGAGTGTCATATGCAAAAGGCTGTCCTTAGCTGCTCACCTGTGTCGGATGGATACAGTAGCTCGGGCGAGAAAAATTTATGCGCAAAACGTGAATCAAATCGGAGGAGCGCGGCAGAGATATCTTCCGCCACTGCGTTAGGACGACCAGATCTTGGAAGACATCCGCAAGATTGGTATGCCAAATTGGTATCAACGACCACGAAGTGAATATACTATAAGTACAAAATTTTTAGTTTTATTTTGTGCTTCGCCGCAAAAATTGTAATAACTTCCACTTCGGGCGAAAAGAATGTATTCCAGTGTAATAAGGCCCGCAAAAAATGGCTTAAAGCCCGACGGTCCTAATATCATGAACATTTACTATACACATAAGTATTAATAATCAACTCGACAAATGTAATCGATTTATGTATGTCGGAAAGCTAAATTTTAGTACGAGGTTTACTTTTTTCAGGAGGAGCCAAAACTTGTGCAAGGCAAACTTGCTTTATAACTAAAAAATCGTAAAACAAAATATGTTTTTTATATCGGACAGTTCCAGTGATGACGGAACTATGCACTTTTTTGTCGCACCTATGCACTTTTTTTGTTGGACCTACGCACTTTTTTTGTCGCACCTATGCACTTTTTTGTCGCACCTATGCACAAGAGAATTTAGCTTTGTTGCCACATCAGTTCACTTGGTTTTAAAATTGGCTGGAACCATTTCCCTAGGTAAACCCTTTGCCAACTCAGGATCTTTTTTCCATTTTGGACACCAGAGCTTTAAATTGCCGAGAATTGGTTATTTTCAATTTTGCTCCATGTTTAAAAGTTCAAACAAAATTCGAGTCGTTACAACTCGTTAACAAAATTTGTGTCGACAAAAAAGTGTCGTTAGAAAACGACGACGACTTCGATTGAAGTTACATAATACCAAATTTCTGTCGACAGTAGTCAATAGTTATCGAAAACGACAACGACAATACGAATTGAAAGCTTAATAAGCCTGAATAATTTTCTTGAAAATATCAGAAAGTGCCGACTGTAAAGTTTTTAGGGTTCAGAAATGTTGGATTTCATGGGGTCTATACGTACAAATGAGCGTGGAACGTTGATTTTGATATTGGACGACATAAAAAGTGTTTTAACCAAATATGGTGTAAAAACATTCTTAAATCATACCTTTTTTCATACAAAATATCTCAAATGGGCGGTAAGTTTGTATTGGGGTTATAGTTAAAAATGGGCGTGGTACCATGGGTTTAACTTTAGATGACGTAAGAAGTGTTTTTACCCAACTTTGACAGAATATGGGGGCTACACCTAAAAATCCGCGTGGCACTTTGGTTTCGACATTGGATGACATAAGAAGTATTTTTACCCAATTTGAAGTGAATGCATTCATAAATATATAATTCCTGTTTTCATACAAAAATTAAAATGGGCTTAAATATTTATGAGAGGGCGTAGCCATCTGAATTTAACATACAAACTACCTTAGACTGAGAAAAGCTTAAGTTTTGAGTTTCAGCTCAATATCTTAAAAACTGAGCGACTGAATCACCTCGCAACAGACAGACAGACGAATGCATGTGTTACAAACTTTCCAACAAACTTAATATACCCGTTTAAACTATGAGTAACTATGTGTAACGGGTTTAATATGTAAGACTTTTTGGTTCAAGTTGCCACCTCTTCATTTTGTCGAATCAAATTAATGCTTGACGTTTCTTTGTTTTATCCAAAAACAATCATTTTAGACTCTGAGACATTTGATATATGCACTTTCATAAAATAAGCCGAACCTTACTGTATACACTTTCTGGGATCTACTACGCCTCCTTCAATGCATTACACACTTTCAGACATACTGATAATACCCGTTTACACTATGTGTAACGTCTATAAAAACAAGAAAAACGTTAATTTCAGTGGAACCGATGGTGGGTTTGTGTTGAGCGCTATGTTATAGTGGCCCGATTCTTATAATATCGGTGGTGTATATGTAGAATTAGATGTGTTTGTACACAATTTGACGTAAATATGAAAATATCGGTAAGTTTTTTGAACTTGACTTTGACATTGCCGAGAAAACATTAAGTTTCAAATTTCCGCTATATACACTGTGCGACAATAAAAACAAAAATCGAGAGCACTCAAAAATCTTGTTGTAGAGGTCGAGCGAAAGAAAAACTGTATGCTTAGAACTTTTGGGGGCCCCCAAAATCTGGATCTAGGATCAAAGAACTTATTTTTCCTCTCTTTCACTTATTGAGCTATAACTCAGTAAGTTACAAACGATTTTAATTTTTATACATGCTTCAAAAGAGGAAAAAAATAAGACATTTGGAATCGTATTTATAAAATGACAACTTCGATCTTTTCTGTGTGCAACAAAAGTTTGTATACTTTTCCATGATTAAAAGGCAAAACTTACTGAACACAAAAATCAACATACACATATGTCAGATTTCTGAAATCCAAGAAGGCCGCTATCAGCTGTCAAAATCCACTCCTCCCTTGTGGGAAACACTGTACAATAAAGCACTGTAGCATAAAAACTCACCTGTAAATTTAAAAGATATTATGATAAATCAATAGAGCTGTTCAGGACATTAAGCTGTCGGGTAACTCGACAATAGCATTAACATGTTTATACCCGCCACACATAGTGTGAAGGGTATATTCAGTTTGTCGAAAAGTTTGTAACGCATTAAAGGAGACATCGTAGACCCCATAAAGTATATATATTCTTGATCAGCTCGACGAGACGAATCGATCTAGCCATGTCCGTCTGTCTGTCCGTATGTCTGTATATTTCTAAGCATCTTTTTCGTTGAGGATATAAAGATATTAAGCTGAAATTTGGAACTTAAGCTTTTCTCGGCAACGACTATTTTAAGTTCGAGAATGAGAGTGCCACTCCCATTTTTAGGTATAGCCCCCAAACAAACTTACCGTTTTTTCGGACTTTTTGTATAAAAATACTAATTATTTATGAATGTATTCGCTCCCAATTGGGTAAAAACATTTCTTTTGTCATCCAGTGTCAAAACCAAGACGCCACGCCCATTTTAAGGTATAGCCCCCATAGAAACTTACCGCCCATTTTCGAATTTTTGTATGAAAAAAGGCATTGTTTTTGAATGTATTCACTCCAAATTGGGTGAAATCACTTTTTATGTCCAGTGTCAAAACCAAGGTGCCACGCCCATTTTAAAGTATATCCCCCTTACAAAATTACCGCCCATTTTCAAAATTTTGTATGAAAATGGTTATTATTTGTGAATGTATTTACTATAAATTAGCTAAAAACTCTTCTTATGGCACCCAATGTCAAACCAAATGTGCCACGCCCATTTTTCGATATATCCCCCCATACAAACTTACCGCCCAATTTCGAATTTATGCATGAATATGGTTACTATTTATGAATTTATTCACTCCGAATTATCTAAAAAAACATCTAATATCATCCAATATCAAAAGCAAGGTCCCACGCCCATTTTTAGCTAAAGTCCCCATACAAACTTACCGCCCATTTTCGAATTTTTGCATGAAAATGGTTATTTTTTAGTAATGTATTGACTCCAAATTGGGTAAAAGCTTTTTATATCATCCTGTATCAAATCCATTGTGCCACGCCCATTTTTTGGCATAGGCCCTACACAAAGTAAGTTGTATCAGATCGTTGACCCCGTCCTATCCCATCTCGAAGTTCTAAGGAAGCCACTGATGATAACACAATAACAATTTAAAAATACGTGTGACGGGTATATAAGCTTCGGTTCCACCGAAGTTAACGTTTTTCCTTGTTTTATTTGTTTTGCTACTTATTGAGTGTATTTACGCTATTGTGAATGTGACACAAATTGTAACGATGTTGAACGCCGGGCGTTTTACAGATGAGGATGTCAAATTCCAACTGAAACCATGGAAGGAAGAGATCGATAAAGTGGGAAAGGTTGTAATAGGTGAAAGTAAAGTAGAGCTTACCAAAAATGATTGCAGTTCAGGTGAATGCAATTTGGGAAACTTTTCTGCGATGCTATGTTGCACCATGTAAGTAAATTATTGTTTTGTTTTTTTTTTTAACAACATTTTTAATTCTTTTTTCTTTCATTTTTAGTTTGTCGGTCTATCGAACACCGATCAGAAACAGTGGTCAAATGTTTCCATAGGACTTGTTGGCACGGGAGCTATGCGAGTCGCTCTTCCTATTGGCTGCAAGTATTATTATAATTTTGATATATAGTATGTCACAGTGTGCAGGTAGCTCGACATTATTGACTTTCATTGTGGCAAACTTTTGAATAAATTGTTTTTCTGTGCAATGAAACATCTATTCTAGACCTAACTCGTAGCTGCTAGTTTTCCCCAAGATATACTATCTTTAAAACAATGAAAAAACGGTAACTTTCTACATTGGATGACATTCAAAGTATTTTTACTCAATTTGGAGTGATGAAACGCTTAAATAAAACCCATTTCCCTACAAAAATTCGAAAATGGAAGTAAATTTTTATAATGACCTTACCTAAAAATGGGCGTGGCACTTTCATTTTCGAATTTGATCTAGTCGATGCCGAGAAAAGCTTAAGTTTTGAATTTTAATTACGTATCTCTAGTACACTTCGAAAAAATCGGAATCGTCTTATCGAGCTGATCAAGAATATATAGTATATACTTTATGGGCTCTGTCACGTCTCTTTCAATATGTTGCAAATAATCAGACAAACGGAATATACCCGTTTACACTATGTGTAACGGGAATAAAAATATCAAGATTTTCTCTTTAAAATCAAAAATAATTTAGAAAACAATAAGTATACGAATACTACTAGTCAAGAAAATGATCTTTCAAAAAAGTATTTATCTCTAGGTAATACTTGTAATGAATTTTTTTGAAACATTATATCCTGGAATTGTATCTTGGGAAAATAATCAGCTACTATTTAGGTTGAGAATAGTTTATTCATCGTTAAATTGTATGGAACATAAAATAATATAATATCTTGATACAATGAAAGTCGATTATAACCGGCTTCCTGCACACCGTGACTGACCCCAATATATGAAAAACAACAAGAAGCAAGCACGTTAACTTCGATAGAACCGAAGCTTAAATACCCGTCACACGAATCTTTGAATAGTTTAAGTGTGTTCATCAGTGGCTTATATACATTTAAAAAAACACATATAACTATTTAATATAAAAGTTCGAAAATAATCGATAAGATTGTATGTGGGCTATTTCTTAAAATTGGCGTGGCACCTTGGTTTTGACATTGGAAGTTTTAATACAGGAAGTTGATTTTCCCAATTTGTGAATACATTTATAAATAATAACTATTTTCATACGAAAATTCGAAAATAGATTGTACGTTTGAGGGTTATATCTAAAAATGGACGTGCCATGTTCATTTTCGAACTTAACATAGTCTTGAGTTTTAAATTTCAGCTAAATATCTTTATATCTTGACCGAATAAAATGCGTTGCAATATAAATTGATTCTTCTCGACGAGTTGATCAAGAATATATACACTTTATGGGGTCTACAACGTCTCAAACGTTCAGGGTATAAAAACAATATCTTTGGAAGATCAAATATGAAAGGATTGGGTAGGGGTAAATAACTTCATGTAAGCCAGACACTATGTTGGGCTTGTATGTTTCAACATTTAAATAAAATTCGAAATGGACGGTAGATTTTTTTTTAGACGTTGCCGAGGAAAGTTTAAGTTCCGTATTGTGGAAAAGTTTAAAACGTATTAACGGATAAATCCTAGACCCCATAAAGTAAATAAATTCAAGATCAGCTCGACAAAGCCAATGCTCGACAAGAAATGTTCGTCTATCTTTCTGTCGCTCAGGTTAAACTCGAAACATTTTATTATTTAATTTATGAAAAAATATATATCATATAAAATATAGATCTGATAAAGATTGGACTTCTATATATTATTTTCGCTTCTTTTTTATACCCGTCATACACAGTGTGAACGGGTATATTCATTTTGTCTGAAAGTTTGTAAAGCATAAAAGCTCGAGAAATGAATCGATCTAACCATGTCCGTCTGTCTGTATGTCCGTCTGTTTGTTGCTTCACAGTTCATTCGGTCAGTTTAAAAAATATTAAACTAAAATTTGGAACTTAAACTTTTCTCACCAAAGACTAAGTCAAGTATGAAAATGAAAGTGCCATGTATTTACTTCAAATTGGGTAAAAACACTTCTTATGCCATCCAATGTTAAAACCAAGGTGCCATGCCCATTTTAAGGTATAGCCCCCATATAAAAATATATTTTTCACTACTCATTTTCTGATATTTTCAAGATCATTATTGTTACATCAAGCATAAAATGTTATATGAATATTTTGCTTATGCACGGGTTGTATGAGCCCATTGATTCCTACCCATTCTATCTGAAAAGCTACGTGTGACGGGTATTTAAGCTTCGGTGCCACCGCAGTTAACGTTTCTTCTTGTTTTTCAAAATTTTCATAAGCAAGTCAGTATATTCTCAATAAATGTTTTTAAATTTTGTATGTATTCAATGTATAAAAAATCGCAGATCTTACCTATTCTCACATCGTCACCATGTCACCATTTGAGGATCTGCTCCACGCTTTCAATCTACCAGGCGCACAACTACTTGCCGCATTGGAAATGAGCGTTAGTAAAATCGATTTGGAGAATGACGTTACAAGTTCTTATATCTTTTTACAAGTTTCTGGGCTTAAAATTACTTATGATTTTACAAAACCGGTTGGTAAACGTGTAATATCACTCAAAACGCGCTGCACTAATTGCCCTGTACCTAGATACGAGCCTTTTGATCCGGAAAAAGTCTACCGCATTGTTGGATCAAGCTATTTGCTAAAAGGTGGCGATGGCTACTCTATGATAAATGAGCATGCTACGGATATACAGTAAATAAAATTTGATTTTCTTAAGTATTCTTCAAATTATGCTCAATTATTTACAGAACCGCCACAACGACTGATTTGGATGCAATAATTGCTTATACGAAATACATCGATCCAATCTATGTTGGACAAGAACGACGAATCACAGTGAAAAAATAGTTCAAAATTTATAGCTAAAGCTTAGCCTCGACCTCAATGAAATATGGTATATTTCGCTAGAATATGTTAATTATTTTTGTTTTATGTGAACTGTAAAAATATTTTGGTTGCAGTTTGGATTGTAAAATAAATTGTATAACTAAAGTCCAAAAATATTTTGTGTTCTTAAAATGATTTTAGTCTACATTTGAGGCATTCTCTGAGCAAAATTTTGATTTAACAGTAAAATATGTTCAAAACAAGGAAAAACGTAAACTTCGGTAGAACCGAAGCTTACATACCCGTCACTCGAATCTTTAAAGAGTTTATGTGTGATCATCAGTGGTCACCCAAGTTTACACACAATATTGGTATCAAATTTGGGGCTTAAAATACAGATATAACAATAATTTTTTTCGAAAATATCAGAACCCAGAGGGTAAAAGGATATATAATGTTTGTGCAAATGTATGTAACAGGTAAAAGGGAGCATGATAAGCCATATAAAGTATGTATGAAACTTGGACTCTTCTTAACCGTTAAGTGTGCACTTGCAAACGGGTTTTCTCTAGCCCCTTTTTTGGGGTAGCCCCCATACAAATCTTTCGTTTTTGCTTAAAAACTTTTTTTGTTTCTTATTCTTGAAAATTTAAATTTAGTATAAATTATGTCTATGATAGTCCCAACGTAATACCCCAATATGGGTAGAACCAAAAAAATTTGAGGTATACTTACACCGCATACAAATTTATCCCACTTTTTTAAGTTTTTGTATGAAAATTCAATGCAATAGTATGGTACTAAGATAAAACTTAGCTTAAGGTACTTCAAGATTGGGTACAGGGTATCTTGCAGTCGAGCGTACTCGAATTTAGCGTTCTTTCTTTTTTATTACAACAACAGAAAACGCTTCGGACTTTCAGCAAACTTATCAATTTTTATTTCCGTTACACATAGTGTAAACGGGTATATTCAGTTTGTCGGAAAGTTTGTAACGCATAAAGTTTATATATATTCTTGATCAGCTTGATGAGACGAGTCGATCTAGCCATGTCGGTCTGTCTGTCTGTCTGTTGCGAGGTGATCCGTTCGGTCAGTTTTAAAGATATTGAACTGAAACTCGAAACTTAAGCTTTCTCGGTCCAAGGGTGTTTGTATGTTAAAAAAGAAGCCCGCATACAAATTTACATTTTAAAATTTTTGTATGAAAATTTTGTATTATTTATGAATGTATTCACTCCAAATTGGGAGAAATCGCTTCTTATGTCACCCAATGTCAAATCCAAGGTGCCATGCCCATTTTTAGGTGTAGCCTCCACACAAACTTAACGCTCATTTTCGAATTTTTGTACGAAAATATGTATTATTTATGAATGTATTCACTTCAAATTGGGTAAAACCACATCTAATATCATCCTAAGTGCACTCCACCGATATGATATGATATGGATCGGGCCACTATAACATATAGCCCTTTACTAACATACCTCTCACTTCATGATATTTTCAAGAAAATTCTTGTTATATCTGTATTTTTTTGCTTTAAATTTAATATTAGTATTGTGTATAAATTTGAGTTGTATCAGACCAATGATAACATATAGTATATCCTTTATAGGGTCTGCAATGCTTCCTTTTATGCGTTATACACATTATAATACGTCTCCTAACAATTGCATACCAATTTATCTGGCGTACTGTATGGTTGAACAATACCAGTGTGGTTTTAGACCAAAGAAGTCGACCATCGACTCCATATTTATACTTCGCTAGATCTTGAAAGAACAAAAAAAAAAAAAGAGAGATCAATCGACACATACCCATTATTTGTCCACTACATGCCAATAAGTTCAAAAAACTACGAAGCTCTGACTTAACTTGGCATTCCTGCAAAGATTGTTTGCCTCTGTATGATGACGCTAACAAATACCCAAAGCTATGCCAGGGTCGGTAAAAATATCGATGCAAAGAGAGGCTTCAGACATTATTCATCAACCTGTCCTGATGGAATATATACTACGCCACTGCCCAAACTTTAACCAGATGGGCACTGTTTTCACCTATTTTCAGTTCTGCCGAATTAAAATATATCTTTTGTTTCTATTAAGTTTTTCTTATTATAATTTATTAGACAAAGATGTACTGATTAACTTGGAACCATGGCAAGCTGTACTCGATGAGAAGGCGAATTCTTTGGTGGGCAGAAGCAGTGTTTATTTGCAACAAAAAGAATGCGCATACGGTGAATGTAATTTGGGCAATTTTTACACTGACGCCATGTTACATGCGGTATGTACTACTTACTATAAAATAAATACAATTTATATATTTGTACTTTACTAACACAAGTTTAAAAAGAAATTGACATGTTCCATTTGACATTCATTTCTGATGTATTTTCTGCTGAATATGAAGTCAGATATTTAAAAAAAATAGAACAGTTTTCAAATAATACACTCAAAATAAAATTTAGTAAAAATTTGATTTTTTATACCCTGTACCCAAAGGGTAAAGGGTACATTAAGTTTGTGCGAATGTATGTAACAGACAGAAGGAGGCAAGATAGACCCTATAAAGTATATATATTCTTGATCAGCATTGGAAGGGGAGTCGAACTAGCTATGTCTGTCTGTCCGTCCGTCTATCCGTCCGTCCGTCATGCTGTCTGCCGTATGAAAACGATTATTTCGGAGACTATAAGAGGTAGAGCTTTCAAAATTGAAACTTAGACTCTCCTATGCCGTCAAGTGTGCACTTACAAACGGGTTTTCTCTAGACCCATTTTAAGGGGTACCCCCATACAAATGTACCCCAAAATTTTGGGTTTTTGCATAAAAACGTCATTGTTTTTTATTCTAGGAAGCTCAAATTTAGTATAAATTATGTCTATAATAGTCCCAATAAAATATCCCAATATGGATAGGACCAACAAAATTTTAGGTATAGCCCCCATACAAATTTACCCCAAAATATTGGGTTTTTACAAAAAAACGTCATTGTTTTTTATTCTTGAAAATTTAAATTTAGTATAAATTATGTCTATGATAGTCCCAATAAAATATCATAATATGGGTAGGACCAACCAAATTTTAGGTATAAACCCATTCAAAGATATACCCGATTTTTTAAGTTTTTCTATGAAAATCCAAAAAAAAATAGAACCTAACTTAAGGTACATATAGATTGGGTACAGGGTATCTTGCAGTCGAGCATACTCGACTTCAGCGTTCTTTCTTGTTTTTTATGAAAACAGCACTATTGGAAACCATGCCACAACGAAAAGTTACGAAGCAATAAAAATGTCATTGTTTGCAGTTGCAACCAAGAAACTTTCGCTTAAAGATAGAATATACGAAATAATTTAGGTATAAGTTTAATAATTTTAGTTAAGTGAGAGCAATTGACAAGTTTTTATATGTTTTTCATTTGCGTACGAGGGAATGTTATTATTTATTCTTCCATATCAATTTCATCGCCTTTAAAGTACTCCCCTCCCAATGCAATACACTTTTGATAACGGATTTTCCAAACTTCGATACAGTTGAAAAAGTCGATTTTAGAGATGGCCTTCTGTTTCTTGCCAGCGGATTGAATCTGCTCTATTAACTAAAAACGACGTTTTTTCAAAACCAAATCTTTAATGTATGGACGTGGGCTTTGTCGGTTGAGATTGATGGTCGCTCAGGACACTCTTCGTTTTCGACACATTCGCGACCTGCTTGGTACTCACTGAATACTGTTTTTCGACATAGCCTCATTACCAAATGTTTTGTGCAACAAATCCGCAACAAAAAATTTGTTGAAAACTAATGCAAATTCTTTGCTCAACATGTTTCGACATCGAAAAAAACTAGAACTTCACTTTAAGCAGCTCACAAAACAAAGCATATCTCCAACACTATCGAATATTTTGACGTTTAAGGAAGGTTGAAAACAGTATACCAACCTAACTGGTGTTTTGAGATCATTCATGATCCATAGTTTTGTAAAAATTAAAAATATATTGTACATGAAGACTGCAAAAAGCATGCTTCCACGAAACTTTGTCTGATTGCAACCAATGCAGCAAAGGCTCTATTTGATGACGTACCCGTTGATGGGGCTATACGCGGAAATGGGCGTTACACCTTGATATTGACATTTGATGACTTTAGAAGTATTTCCACCTAATTTAATGTGAATACATTGATAAATAATAACTATTTTCATATAAACATTTAAAAAAAAAGCTGTAAGTTTGTATGTGGGCTATACCTAAAAATGGGCGTAGCACCTTAGTTTTTACATACAAAGTAGTCGTTGCCGAGAAATTCAGATTAATATCTTAATATCTTAACCGAAAAAAATATATATATAAGTGGCACTACAGCCGATTGTCGGCCTTGGCATCACATAAGATTTGGCACCAGCGGTTGTAATCCAGTGCCTCTTCATACCATCTTAGGATTCCGATCCTGCAGATGTCATCTAAAACCTGGTCCTCCCAACGCAGCGGCGGACGTCCTCTCTGCCGTGCCCCTCCGATTAGATTCACGTTTTGTTTCCAAACTTTTCTTGCTGGAGCTTCTGTGTCCATCCGACACAGGTGACCAGCCCAGGACAGCCTTTTGTATTGGATGTTCCTGCCTATGTCGATGTCATCATATAGTTCGTACAGCTCATCGTTTGTGCGCATACGGATGTCATTTTCCACTTTAACTGGACCAAAGATTCTCCGAAGTATCTTCCTCTCAAATACGCCCAACGCCGACTTATCCGATTCAGTCATGACCCATGCTTCAGAGCCATAAATTAGGACCGGCATTATCAGCGGCTTGTAGAGTTTAACCTTTGTTTACCGAGACCAAAATAGCTACGGTTCGCAAGAGTGATTCTTCGTTTAATCTCCTGACTGATGATGTTGTTGTTGTTTAAATCTGAGCCCAAATAGATGAAGTTTTCTACAGCCTCAAAGCTGAAGTTCTCTGTACTCAAAGACCGTCTGCGGCGTGCAGATTGCCTGCGAGTGGCGTGTCGAAAGCGGCTTTGAAATCGACGAATAAGAGGTGTGTGTCGATTTGCTTCTCTTTGGTTTTTTCCAGGATCTGTCGCACCGTAAATATGGAGTTGCTGGTTGACTTCTTTGGTCTAAAACCGCACTGGTACTGTCCAACTATATATCCTACGTACGGTTTCAGTCTATTGCATTTGACGCCAGATAGTATTTTGTATGCAATAGAGAGGATACTTATTCCGCGATAGTTTGAGCAGACTGCAGGGTCTCCTTTCTTAAAGACTGGACACAGGACACTTAGGTTCCAGTCATCAGGCATACGCTCACCAGACCATATTTTGCACAAGAATTGATGCATACATCCAATCAACTCGTCGCCGCCGGTCTTAAATAACTCTGCGGGTAATTCGTCTGCGCCTGCCGCTTTGTTATTTTTAAGCCTTTCTATGACTTCTGAGACCTCGTTATAGTTTGGTGGCTCCACAGGAATCCCATCATCGGCCCGTTCTCTGTCGTGCCATATTCTTCTCTGCAGTAGCGACGCGACATTCCTCATCGTACCATGTCTGCCTTCGAGAATTAGTAAAGCCAATAACCTGTTTGGATGCCGTGGCTAATGAGCTTGAGATACGCTTCCACTGATCGTTTATACAGTCGGAGGCCGGAGGATTATCTCGGAGTAGATATGAGACCCTTGTTGAGAAGGCAGCGGCAGTCTGCTGTGACTTTAACCTACCAAAATCTAGCTTTCGTTGTGTGGTAGCTCGCTTGGCGTGCGCTGTGCTGAGTCTAGTACGTACCTTGGCTAGGACAAGGTAGTGGTCTGAGTCGGTATTAAGACCTCTGTACGCTCGTAAATTAAGCACGCTAGAAGAGTGCCTGGCATCTATCACCACGTGATTTATTTGGGTGCGGATACTTAGGTCGCCACTGCGCCATGTTGCCTTGTGGATCTCGAGATGTGGGAATCTGGTACTACTTATGCTCATGTTTCTGCCCGCAGCAAAGTCGATTAGCCTTTCTCCATTACTGTTGGTGGTGTCATGTAGGCTAAATTTACCGATGGAAGGGCGAAAGATTTCTTCTCTCCCAATTTGTGCGTTGAAATCACCGATGACAATTTTAATGACATGCTTGCGGCAGCGATCGTAGAGGCTTTCTAATCGCTGATAGAACTCTTCTTTCTCCATCTCATCTTTAACATTTGTCGGGGCGTGTACACATATGAGGCTAATGTTGAAAATTTAGCTCTGATGCGTATCGAGGCGAGACGTTCATCTACAGCTGTAAACCTGGAGAGGATTCTGCGTAGTTTACTACCAACCACGAAGCCACATCCGAATATGTGTTGCCTCTCATGACCACTGTAGTAGATGTCACAGGTTGCTAAGTTTATGCAACCATGCCATTCCATCGCATTTCCTGGATAGCAGTGATGTCTGCCCTGAAGTTGTTAAGAGTGGTAGTAAGTTCTTCTATTGCACCATCCCTGTTAACGGTTCGGACGTTCCAGGTGCACATGCGTATGTCGTGATCCTTGTATCGTTTTCGGGGATCGCCTTTTTTTTATGGTTTTATGGTAGCTGGGGCCTCCAGAATCCTTGCCCCTGCCGCGGAATTATCCACGGGTGAATTTTCACATCTGTGTCTGCCACCTGGAGTATTTTTGTTCATACTAGCCATCTTTGCATTTTGTACACTTTGTTCTGTGAGTGTCTCACGGGTTCTATGATTTAACGTCGTTGTAAACCACTCCACCGACCAACCTCACATCGAGGATTCGCTCTTTAGACGACTCTTATGTCAAGCTGAGCCAGCTGTGGTAGTATTCTTGACCGCCCGCTCACCACACGGGCAAACCAATAAAAATGCATAGAAATAAACAGACAGACGGACAGACAGACGGAAGGACAGACGGACATGGCTATATCGATTCGTCATCATAAAATGTACAATTAAGCTTTATTCATAACGAAATTATTTTGGTTTGTATATCTAAATTGTTTCGATAAATTAACGAAATAATTTTCTTATATAAACAAAAAAACTATGACATTTTGGATGTTTCGTAATATTTTGTAAATAGTACGAAAAGTTTGGTACAATATAGACTATTGGCGATTATCATTACAATATACTTTGTTTAATGTACAAACGTGTCGTTATATAAGTAATTTTTATTTTGAGTGTATTGTAAACTTGCGTTATAGTTTTTAAAGGAAGAGCGTTATACTGAACTGATTTGGAGCAACGTTACGCTGGCATTAACAACACAGGGAAACTTTCGAGTTCCAATACCAATAGGAAGTAAGTTTAATTTGAATTATTGGTAAATGAAACAAATACCCGTTACACAAATCTTCAAATAACTTTTGTATCCGGGTAAAAGGGTTTATTAAGTTAATAAATATTAGGTGCAAATGTATGTAATAGGCAGAAGAATGTATGAAAGACTATATAAAGTATATATATTCTTGATCAGCATTGGCCGGCATAGCTATGTCTGACTGTCCGTCTGTCCGTACAGCTGTTTGCCGTATGAAACTAATTGTACTCAAAATTTAGTATGGATGTACCTATAATTGCTCCAATTAGATTTTCAAATCTGGGTAACACCCTAAATCAAAGGTACCCAAATTTGTATGAACAATCTTTTTTTAGACAAATTTCTGCATTTGGTTCACGTGGAAAGTTATCGCAAAATTTTAAATATTTTATAAGAAGTTTTCTAGGTAATAATCTTTTTTGTACATGAAGCTAGAACCAATAACAATAGTTTATACCAAATCAGGTTCTAGGTCGTCATGGACCTATTTCATTGTATTTTAAATTGGCATAAATTCCAAAGACTAGTTGTCGAGATATCCTCAGAAAGCCAATTTTTTGAACTTTATTTAATTATTACTAGAAACAAATTTTTTTTAATTATCGTTGTGATACTTACATTTTCGCATATTCTTGAAAGATCAAAAAAACGGCTGCCAAATACTACGTTACCCATAGTGTGAAGCAGGTATTATCAGTTTGTCGGAAACTTTGTAACGCATTAAAGGAGACGTCGTAGACCCCATAAAATATATATATTGTTCAACAGATCGATGAGACGAAACGATCAAGCCATGTCCCTCTATCTGTCTGTCCGTCTATCTATCTGTTGCAAAGTAATTCATTTGCTCAGTTTTAAAGATATTGAGCTGAGCTCCAAAATTAAGCTTTTCTTGGTCCTAGGGTGAGTGCACGAAAAAGGAATTATTTATAGGTATTTTTGTTGGGTAAAAACACTTTTTAAGTCTTACAATCCCAAAACCATGGGGCACATTTTTAGATATAGCCCCATAAAAACTAACCCCCCACTTTAGATTTTTTGTATGAAAATTACTTACCACTTATTGTCTGATATTTTCAACAAAATTAATATTACTTCTGTATTTTTAGCATAAAATTCGATACCAATATTCTGTCTAATCTTGAGTTGTATCAGACCATTGACCCACTTCCATCCAATCTCGAAGTTTTATCTAAGCCACTGATGATCACACATAAACTATTTAAAAATTTTGTGTGACGGGTATATAAGCTTCCACCGATTTTAACGTTTTTTTATTTTCTTTTTTTTTTATATATTTTAGATATAACATATAAGCAACTAGTAGCCATGTGTCCGTGGGAAAACCGTTTATTCTCCCTGACGTTAAGTGGGATACATTTGCTGGATTTGCTCGAGGATAGCGTTGCTTCAATGAATTCCAGCTTAAGCACACCAAGATCAAGTAGATTTCTTCAATTATCCGGCATGCGTGTGACTTACAATATTAGTGCTTCGGTGGGTCAGCGTGTAATGAATGTGAATTTGCGTTGCTCTAAGTGTACGGTGCCCCGATATGAGCCTCTTGAAGCTGCTTTAAACTATCGAATCGTCGTTATGGAATATTTGGCCAAAGGGAAAAATGGTTTCGGTTTAATAAGTGCCCATGCAAAGGATTTAGTGTATGTAAAATGTAACTTGAATAATTAAGAATATATTTCAAAGTACTTCAATTACAGAATGGGTCCTCTTGATTTAGATGCATTAATGTCGTACATGAAAGAACATGAGCCAATTGTAGCTGGATTGGAAAGCAGAGTACGCATTGTACACTAAAGCTGTTAAATAAACAGTAGCAATATAAAAAACGAATTTCCAATTTAAAAAACTAATAAAATACAAGGAAAACGTTAACTTCGGTGGAACCGAAGCTTATATACCCGTCATACGTTTTTTTAAATTGTTAACGTGTTATCATCAGTGGGTTAAATAGAACTTCAAGATGGGATTGGACGGTGTCAATGGTCTGATACAACTCACCTTGTTTGGGTCCTATGCCAAAAAATGGGCGTGGCACCTTGATTTAATATTGAATGATATTAAAAGTGTTTTAACCCAATTTGGAGTCAATACATTACTAAAAAATTACCATTTTCATACAAAAATTCGAAAATGGTCGTTGAGTTTGTATGGGGACTTTAGCTAAAAATGGGCGTGTCACCTTGCTTTTGATATTGGATGATATTAGATGTGTTTTTAGGCAATTTGGAGTGAATACATTCCTAAATAATAACCATTTTCATACAAAAATTTAAAATGGGCGGTCATTTTGTATGGAGGCTGTACCTAAAAATGGGCGTGGCACATTTGATTTGACATTGGATGACATTAGAAGTGTTTTTATCCAATTTGGAGTGAATATATTCATAAATAATACCAATTTTCATAAAAAAAATCGAGAAAAAATGGTAAGTTTGTATGGGGGCTATACCAAAAGAGGGGCGGAACTGATGCAATTCTTGCGAAGATAGAAAAGATTTTAAATTCAAAAACTCTTCAAGAGAATAAAGTAAACGGGAAGAAAAAAAGTACAACCAACAAAATTTTGGGAAAACACTTACCAAGTTCAAGCGGCGATTCAATGCCAATACTAGAAGTGCTTTACAAAATTTTCTTTTCCTGTTAGAGTTTTTTTTTAATTTAATTCAAATTTACAAACGTTTCTTAAAGATTAATGTCTGCGCCAAAAAAAAAATAAATAAAAAAAAAAGCTAAAAGTTTCGTTTACGCAGCCAAAGCAATCTGCTTATTTTCGTTGCAAATTTTTTTAGCTCAATATTTATTTCAGTTATGAGAGAGAAGTGGAACTCATTGGCTACTTCTAGGATAATTGAATCTTAAAACACTTAACAAAAAAATTTTGTTTTTTTAAAGAAAAAATTACTGAAAAGTAGGCGCTATGAATTTGAAGTAAATAAGAAAGCATGGAAATAAAAAAATATACAATGCAAATATTTACAATTTGAATCGAAAATTTTGTGAAGCATAAATTGAGGCGTTGAAAGGCAGCAAATTTGTTTGTATATATTTTAAGTATCTAGTATTCATTATGTCAGCAATCAACTAGTTTTATTGAAACAGTTTTCCATTTTAAGAATATTATAAGGAATTTATTTTTGTTTTTATAAGAAAAATATGGACGACTTAGTTTGGGTAAGTAGAGAAAATAATTATTACAACTAGAAAAATCGGTGAAGTCAACATAGATGCACATTTTTTGAATACATTTTGGCCCACGTTTTTCACTTTTCACCATTCCAAAAAAAAAAATATTCTTTGAGGGTCTTCAATGTTAGCGTTTGTTTGAGATGATCACTTAACACGATACGAATCTCTTAGCTTTGAAGAACTTGCTGCATGCGACCGTGTGCTTCCCCTTTTTTTTTGGCGGAAGAGCATTTTCTTCTTCATCAAACGCTGATGTTTTTGATTCAAATCATTTGCCGATTATTATTTTGCCCCTTTTAGAGTTTGTCACCCAGAGAAGTTCAACTCTTTAACTGTTTCTTAGGCTCTGTTATGTTGTGTTAGCTTCATATATCGTCCGGTCAACGTGTTCACAGGATTGTATTTACAATTTTTACAACTTCTCATTCACAGAAGATAGAGCCTACAGCTAAGGTGGCTCCGAAACGTGTTTCTAAACGAAACCAAATGCCTGAAAAAATTGATAATATAAAACCTTTGTCATTTCTCAAATCCAAGTTGAAGAAGCCCAAAGAAACTGAGGTAAAAAATGACGAAGAAAAAAATCTACTGATGCTTATTGTACATCACAATGCGTCTATGCTGCTCGTAAGACAAATCCCACTACTAAGCGCTGGTTTTAACTGCGTGGTAAGTTAAGGCGTATAAATATTGGAAAAGAAGAATATTTTGACATTCATTTATTTATTTTAATGTATTTTTTTAGAAATCTTATCGTAAATATTTTACAATTTGCTCTTTGAAGTATTCCAAATTTTTTACATAATCAAATCAAACCCAAGAAATCAAGTAATTTAGTTCGTATTTACAATTGAGGCAAGCGCTGAGATAATTTATTTATTTTTGTATAGTAAGTCCAGTGCAGCTTTTTAAACAATATATGTTTACCAAAATTATTGTGTTCAAATCGAAAGACTACATTTAACAAAAATTTAAAGCATACTTTTGCGCATCAAACAATTTAAACTAATGCAAATTGCTTTGCGTTGTACACAAAAAAAAAATTAAATAAAAAAATAAAATTAAATTATTTTTTGTTAAATAAATGACAAAAACATTAATTAAAGACATTCTCTGTGACAAAAAAAAAAAAAAAAAGAAGAAGCAAAAAGGAAAAACCGTATGTTTATTACAGCATACTTTAAGGCGCCTTAAAGAAATGTTTTTTATAAATATTTAATTACATAATACCATAATGCCTGACTGCCTTTACTGTCGTTTGCCACAAAAATTTCTGTAAAAAGAAAAGCCGAAAGAATAATTGTGCGACAAGTGAATGGGTGAGGTAGAAAGAGGAATGAGGAAAGTAAGTCAAAAACTCTAGGGATATAAGGAGAACGGTTTATAAATTTAGTAAGATTTCGTATGACATCATTGATCGCTTTGTGCCGAACCGAGACCGGAAGTGTCAGCATCTGATAGAGCTTAATTTTTATTTCTCTAGATAAAAATCAAATTTGCATTTGTTTACCGAGCCCGAAGTAGAAACGATTAACAAGATAAATTCTTTGTTTAATTTCAAGGCTGGTGTTATTGGCGTTAATTATCACTGTATCTAAAATAAACGAAGTTTTCTACAACCACGAAGTTGAAATATTCAATCCTCACTGATTGTCCAAGTCGTGTTAATGGTGGATACCAATTACTTCTACTTTAAAATTTTGTGTAGGTTTGTATGGGGGTACCACTTAAAATGGGGCTGGAGAAAAATCGGTTGTTAGAGATAACTTGTAGATACTAAGGAGAGTCTAATTTTCGAATATGGTGGCCTTATCTCTTATAGAGTGGAGGTCAGTCTGCAGCTCAACAGGGGGCTCACATGTAGAATTTTGTATACACATGCCGTAACTGTTGGGTTGTCAGAAAGTGTGTTAATTACCTCCTCGTGGCGGCCTCTGGAAACAGGTATAATAGTAATAGTAGTATAGAAAAAAAGAAAATTTCCTAGTGGTTGGATGAAATGCCTTAAAAACATAGATTTCATATTTTTCAATATTTGTCTCAACTTCTATAAAAATATTTACAAATAAGATCTTATGTAACCGCTTACTAATTTTTATTTTTTTTTTTTTGCTTTTAATTTTACGCTCATTAAATTTAACATTTTACGCAACGGGATTGGAATATTAAGTCTTAACAAAATTAGCACTTATTTCCAGTGTACTACAAAGCATTTAAAAATACTTATAATCCATTAAGTTGTAAATAAATTTTAATCGTACATTTATTACGTTTATGACAACATTATCTATTCCGATCTATACTCACCCTATCTACAATAAATAATTTTCAAATCGATTTCCCTCGGCACTATACTTACGTGGTCTGTTCAAAAATAAAGTTGAATTTTTGTTGGGGTCTTTAGCTAATTATGTAGTATCAAGAGTTTCAGGTGTGTCACACGTAATTTGGTTGGTTTTAAATCTTAATTTTTTTTGCTAAAGACTTGGCAAAGAACGCAACGAACGCCTTGTCTCTTTCATTTTTTTTACCATATTGGCCTTAGATATTTTTTATACCGGCAACACGTATTGTGATAGGTATTATCATTTTGTCAGAATGTTTGTAACGCATTTAAGGAGTCATCATAGAACCTCTTAAGAATATATATATATATATATATATATATATATATATAGATATATAAAGGGTGGTTAAATTTCAAGGGCCGATGATGATTTTGAATAAAACACGAATTATTTAGGAAATTATTGACATTTCTTTTTATTATGATATATGTATTGGTATGACTCAATTATGTATGGAACAAAATTTCGGCCAAATGGCCGCCACGGCTTCGGCGGCACAAGTCCATCAGATGGTCTAAATTTTCGATGACGCTGAGGCATAATTGAGGTTCAATGTCGTTAATGTGCCGAATTATCTCATCCTTTAGCTCTTGAATTGTTGTTGGCTTATTGGCGTACACCTTTTCTTTCAAATAACCCCAAAGAAAGAAGTCCAACGGTGTCAAATCACATGATCTTGGCGGCCAGTTGACATAGCCGCGACGTGAGATTATTCGGCCATCAAATTTTTCGCGCAAAAGAGCCATTGTTTCGTTAGCTGTGTGGCAAGTGGCACCGTCCTGTTGAAACCACATATCGTCCACATCCATATCTTCCAATTCAGGCCACAAAAAGTTTGTTATCATCTCACGATAGCGAACACCATCCACAGTAATTGCCTGGCCAGCCTCATTTTCGAAGAAGTACGGCCCTATGATGCCGCCAGCCCATAAACCGCACCAAACAGTCACTCTTTGTGGATGCATTGGTTTTTCGACAATCACTCTTGAATTATCATTCGCCCAAATGCGGCAATTCTGCTTATTGATGAATCCACTGAGGTGAAAATGTGCCTCATCACTGAAGATGATTTCCTTTTCATTCAGACCATTGACGACGCTTGAAATGGTCAAGAGGATTTAGTTCTTGAGTCAATTGAACCTTGTAAGCGTGTAAATGCAAGTCTTTATGCATAATATTCATCAACGACGAGCGTGAGAGGTGCAATTGTTGGGCACGACGACGAGTTGAGGTGGACGGCTCTTCAGCCACACTATCGCGAACAGGAGCAATATTTTCTGCAGTACGAGCTGTACGAGCATGCACTGGTGTTTTCACATCTCCTACAGACCCTGTTTGCTCAAATTTTTACACGATTTTTCCTATTGTACGCACATTTGGACGATTAAATTGACCGAAAAGTTCACGATATGCATTTTGATTTGAACGCCCATTTTCATAATAGGCCTGAATAACTTTAACGCGTTGCTCGATTGTGTATCTTTCCATGGTTCAAATTGAGTTAGTCTGAAGTTGAGAAATGTCAAAAGAAATGCAGGAAAAAACTTGACGTTTAGGTGTGGTTTACATTCAACATCGGCCCTTGAAATTTAACCACCCTTTATATTCTTGATCAGCACGTCGAGATTGGTCGATCTAGTCACGTCTGACTGCTGTTCGTCTGTATTTATGAGTCTCACCTGCTTAGTTCTAAGCTTTTCTCAGCCCTATGCAGTACAAGCGTTTAGGCATAGCTCCCACACAAACTAACCACCCATTTTCGAGTTTTTCTATGAAAATAGTGATTTTTATGTATTCACTCCAAAAAAAGTGAAACTACTTCAGTCATCCAATGATAAAACCAACGCGCCACGCTCGAATCTACCGTCCGTTTCCAATTTTTATACCTGTTACACATAGTGAAAAACAGGTATATTCACTTTGTCGGAAAGTTTGTAACGCATTAAAGGAATCATCGTAGACCCTATAAAGTATATATAATCTTGATCACCTCGACAAGACGAATCGATTTAGCCATATCCGTCTGTCTGTTTGTTTGTTCCTGCGCGATTTATTCGCTCAGTTTTAAAGATATTAAGCTGAAATTTTAAACTTAAGCTTTTCTAGATCCTGTGTACTTTTATGTTAAAATCAATGTGCCACGCACACTTTTAGGTATAGCTCCCATAAAAAGTACAAATATGGTATAAATGCTTCCTAAATCATGACAAATCTTCAGTTAAAATTTGGTTCAAGTCGGACCGCAAATTTCTAAATTTTTAAGAAAAACATATTTTTAATTTGTTTACTATTTTAAGAAAAAATTTAATACAAATGCTTCATACGAAGATCTATCCAAGTCAATTGATGTGTATCAGGTATATAAACTTCGGTCCAACCGAAGTTAATTTTTTTTCTTGTTTTAAATAAAAATAGTTGTTATTTATGAAGGTATTCAATCCAAATTATGTATAATCACTTCTATTTGCACTCTATGTATGTATATACTACTGATGTGATACGGATCAGACCATTATAACATACAGTCGCCACCTTATTTCGACACATGTGTTTCTCAATGAATCCTTACATTATGACTAAAGCTGGGTTGTGTCTGATCATGGACCCTACCCATTATTTTTACAAAATACTATCCACGCCATTGATGATCATATACAAAGTATTCAAAGATTTGTGTGGCGGGTATTTGAGCTTAGTCCTACCGAAGTTAATGATTTTCCTTGTTTGTATACATATTTTAGTATTAAGCACAAACTACATATCTTAACAATTATATTCATTCAATAAAGCTTTTCAAGTTATATACAGTATATATATATATATATACATACAGTATATACAATATATATATGTATATATCGTAGATATACTATATAAGGTTGTCAAATATATTTGCAGTCAAACAAACACATGTATAATATATATTTCCATATTTTACTCTTATTAATACTAAGCAACCGCCACCAAAATGGACAGGAAAAAATAGTAATAGAATTTCAAACTTATTTAGATGGATATCATACACGGTGGGCTTGGAACAACTTTAACCCAAAGGTTCTCGCCCATCTCCGTTTTCTTCAAATTTTGATTCTACATTATTATTCAAGTAATTTAAGTCTAAAAAGAAAAAAATCGGTAGAGGGAATTTTGAAAAAACTCGATTTTTCCATATTTTTTTCTATTTTTTCATATAAAAGGTGATTTTTTAAGAGCTTGAGAACTTTAAAAAAAAAAAAAAGGCATAAAATTTGCAAAATCTCATCGGTTCTTTATTTGAAACGTTAGATTGGTCCATGACATTTACTTTTTGAAGATAATTTCATTTAAATGTTGACCGCGGCTGCGTCTTAGGTGGTCCATTCGGAAAGTCCAATTTTGGGCAACTTTTTCGAGCATTTCGGCCGGAATAGCCCGAATTTCTTCGGAAATGTTGTCTTCCAAAGCTGGAATAGTTGCTGGCTTATTTCTGTAGACTTTAGACTTGACGTAGCCCCACAAAAAATAGTCTAAAGACGTCAAATCGCATGATCTTGGTGGCCAACTTACCGGTCCATTTCTTGAGATGAATTGTTCTCCGAAGTTTTCCCTCAAAATGGCCATAGAATCGCGAGCTGTGTGGCATGTAGCGCCATCTTGTTGAAACCACATGTCAACCAAGTTCAGTTCTTCCATTTTTGGCAACAAAAAGTTTGTTAGCATCGAACGATAGCGATCGCCATTCACCGTAACGTTGCGTCCAACAGCATCTTTGAAAAAATACGGTCCAATGATTCCACCAGCGTACAAACCACACCAAACAGTGCATTTTTCGGGATGCATGGGCAGTTCTTGAACGGCTTCTGGTTGCTCTTTACTCCAAATGCGGCAATTTTGCTTATTTACGAAGCCATCCAACCAGAAATGAGCCTCATCGCTGAACAAAATTTGTCGATTTCGAAGTTTCGAACCGAACACTGATTTTGGTAATAAAATTCAATGATTTGCAAGCGTTGCTCGTTAGTAAGTCTATTCATGATGAAATGTCAAAGTATACTGAGCATCTTTCTCTTTGACACCTTGTCAGTTAGTGCAAAAAGGACTTGGATTTTATAGTGAGCAAGCCATGGAGACAGTTCACTCTGATTTTAAAAACACTTGGCTTAAATATACCGTATCGAATAACCATCCTGATTATGAAAAACGGCTAAAACATGCTCTGTGCGAGTATAACAGTTTACATTCCTTTTAGAAAATGAAAATTGTATTTTTTTCTGTTAATATGTTCAAGGCACATTATTGTTTGTCTTAAAATAAAATAATATATTAATAATTTATATATATTTCATATGGTAAATTTTTTTTTAAATTTAAAAATATAGAAAAACCGAAGAAATTCGGGCTATTCCGGCCGAAATGCTCGAAAAAGTTGCCCAAAATTGGACTTTCCGAATGGACCACCTAAGACGCAGCCGCGGTCAACATTTAAATGAAATTATCTTCAAAAAGTAAATGTCATGAACCAATCTAACGTTTCAAATAAAGAACCGATGAGATTTTGCAAATTTTATGCCTTTTTTTTTTTTAAAGTTCTCAAGCTCTTAAAAAATCACCTTTTATATGAAAAAATAGAAAAAAATATGGAAAAATCGAGTTTTTTCAAAATTCCCCTCTACCGATTTTTTTTCTTTTTAGACTTAAATTACTTGAATAATAATGTAGAATCAAAATTTGAAGAAAACGGAGATGGGCGAGAACCTTTGGGTTAAAGTTGTTCCAAGCCCACCGTGCATAAAAATATTGATTTATATCACAACTTTTCAAATATGCGTTGCACTGTGCGTCGGCCCGAAGTTGATATTTTTTGTTTCGGATCATTAGATTTTGTGTGATTTGGCATTCAGTCGTATCGAGATAGTCGCCCGAATAAGTGGTTTTTAGCTTGTAACGCCTTTAATACACTTTTCCAGTCAACGATAAAGTACAACAATGTTGTTTCCGCTGCTTGTTGCTACGGTTATCATTTCCACTTTGACATTATCTGGTGCTGCTGATTTATTTCCGCTTTCGATTATACATATAAATGATTTCCATGCAAGGTAAATAAATTTTCCCCTTTAATTTTTAGTTTAATTAACGAATTGCACGCGTTTTTTTATACCCACAGTTTATACACATAGTGTAAATGGGTATATTCAGTTTGTCGGAAAGTTTGTAACGCATTGAAGGAGACGTCGTAGACCCCATAAAGTACATATATTCTGAATCAGCTCGATGAGACGAGCCAATCTAGCCATATCCGTCTGTCTGTCTGTTCGTCTGCTTATTTCAAGTCGATTTTCTCGGAAATTACTGGAGATATTTAGCTGAAATTTGAAACTTAAGCCTTCCTCGAAAACGGTCAGGTCAAGTTCGAAAATGAAAGTGTCACGGCCGTTTTTAGGTATAGCACCCATATTAAAATACAATACCATATTAAATACAATTGCATCGTATAACTATTTGAATATTTTTTTTCAATTCCATAACCTTTTCTTTCTGATAGGAAGATTGAAATCTATTTACTTACCCTTTTGTGCGGTAAGAAAAGAAAAAATTATGCAGAATTAAACTAAAAATATTTTGCTTATCAAGAATTAATCAATTAAAATACAGTCTCACAAGAAAACAATTTTTTTTGGTCTGAATAGTAGGTCTGATCGGGAGGTCTGGCCATTGTTAATTATATATTTTTTGCGATTGCTGAATTTGAATCTAGATTATACGAGTAGATAGTCGTCGAACCCGGGACATTGGCTGATGCCGATATAACCCAGTGGTGATTATCGATTGACTCAGGCTAATGAATGTGTCAGATTTGTAGGACATTCTTAATATCTTAAATAGGGCTGTATGTTATAGTGGGCATGGCACCTTTATTTTCGAACTTAACCTAGTCGTAGCCGAGAAAAGCTTAAGTTTAAAATTTCAGCCCAATATCTTTATATCTTCATCGAATAAATCGCATAGCAACAAACAGACGGACAGACGGACATGGCTACATCAATTCGTCTCATCGAGATGATCAAGAATATATAATATATACTTTATGGGGTTTCCGATGCCTTCTTCAATGCGTTACAAACTTTTGGACAAACTGAATATACCCGTTTACACTATGTGTAACGGGTATAAAAATCGGATAAAAACGGTAATTTTGTATTTGGGATTATACAGATTTTTCCTATTTAACATCCTTTTTACGTATTTTTAAAAACTGTTTATTATAGATGTAGTTTTTAAACATGAAAAAAACTCTGAAGTTGAGTATGCTCGATTGCAAGATACCCTTTACCTAATCTTAATGTACCATAAGTTAAGTCTTATCTTAGTAACATACTATTGTATTGGATTTTCATATTTATATGGGGGCTGAACCTAACATTTTGTTGGTCCTACCCATACTGAAATATTTTATTAGGATTATCATAGACATAATTTATAATAAGTTTAGACTTTAGAAACAATGACGTTTTTATGCAAAAACCCAAAATTTTTAGGTAGATTTGTATGGGGGGTCCCTCTTAAAACGGGTCTGGAGAAAACCGTTTGCAAGTACACACTTAACGGCTCAGGAGAGTCTAAGTTTCAAATATGGTGACCCTATCTCCTATAATCTCTCTCATACGGCAGACAGCAGGACAGACAGACAGATAGCTAGTTTGACTCCACTTTCAATGCTGATCAAGAATATATTAACTTTATAGGGTCTATCTAGCCTCCTTCTGTCTCTAACATACATTCGCACAAACTTAATATACCCTTTTACCCTTTGGGTACAGGCTATAAAAAAATAGTGTAACCATTACACAGCCCTGCTTCAGTTTTGCGAATCAGATGGGACCTAGTGTTTCCGAAAGAATTTTCGTGCTGATCACGAATCTGGGCTCAAAAATTTTTACATCACGTCAGGTTTTTGAGAAAAAGGGGGTTGAAAACCCTAAAAATAGCGTTTTTGGCCATTTTTAAAAAATTGTAGAGTAGAGCCCTGGCGTGCTACGATCTCCGTTATTGTCTGTAATTGAAGGTTGAACTTTGCTCTTTAAAATGAGCCCTATCCCAAATTATTCACATACACCCTTAGAGTAGGGGGTCCACTTATGTTTAAGGGGGTTGGAAAAAATGAACATAGTAACTAATCTTCACCCAAAGTTAAGAAATACTAGAAGAAGCAGTGTTCCTAGGGGTATTCAATTTAAAGATATTTTTTTTTCTACTTTAAAAAATTAGACTAATTTTTTTTCTTTATGAATTAGAGAATTCTAATAACGAATATTAACTAAATAGGACGAACCATATGTGATTAGTTCGTTTATTTTGAAAGCTTAAGTGAAATAAGGAAAAAGTTATCTTCGGTGGAACCGAACCTTTAATACCCATCACACGAATCTTTGAATAGTTAATGTGTGATCATCATTGGCTTATATAAATTTATACATACAGTATATATTTAAAAATAATTACTTTTTCATACAGAAGTTTCAAAATAATCGGTAAGTTTGTATGGAGGCTAGACCTAAAAATGGGCATGGCACCTTGGCTATGACATTAGATGTCATTAGAAGCGTTTTACCCGATTTGGAGTGAATACATTCTTAAATAATGCCTATTCTCATACAAAAAATGCGAAAATTGTAGCTAATTTCGTATGGGGGTTACACCTAAAATTGGGCATGGCACCTTGGTTTTAACATAATAAATAGTCGTTGCCAAGAAAAGCTTAAGTTCTTAATTTCAGCGTTATATCCTTACATCTTCACCGAATAAAATGCGTAGAAATAAACGGACAGACAGACGGACATGGCTAGATCGATTCACCTCGCCGAGCTGATCAAGAATATATATACTTTCTGGGGTCTATGACGTCTCCTTAAATACGTTAAAAATTTTCAGACAAACTGAATATACCCTTCACACTATGTGGCGGATATAAAAAGTTGGGTCCCATATTAATAGGAGCGTTTACAAAAATTATGTTTTTTGGATAAAAAAATTTTATCCTTATAAAAACATCAATATTTTCAATTGATTTTTTTATAAGGATAATTTGACAACCATTTTCGATACCACTTAATACCAAACCTAAAATGTATTATGTATGTAGAACAGCTCCATAAAACAAATATCACTGAAAAAAACCTTTGGAACTCAATAATGTGATTCCAGCTCTGTGTTTCAACATTTTAAAAACATACAAAAAAATAAAACAAAACAAAACATAATAAAGAATGTTTTAAAAATTTAAAATATTTAATGGCACCTCAAAACTATACAATGTGAATGAAAAGTGGAAAAATTAATAAACTCATGCAACCCAAGTTGAATTTGTATCGGATTTTTGACTCCCACTCATCGCTTCTCAAAATTGAGCTGGTGATCATAAATAAAGCATTGAAAGAATTGTATGACGGCTATTTGAGCTTTGGTTTCATCGAATCTAACGTTTTTTCTTTGTTTTTCTTTCGCACTCACGCATGTTGAACTGTGAACGCAATAATAAGATCTGTGCGAAAAAGAAAATGATGAATTTTCATCAGTGGCTTCATGAGACATTAAAAACTGTTGCCATTGCGCTGCCTACCCGCGGGAAAAGCGGCTAGTTTATATACAAACATTTACCAGTTGCATCGATCCACAATTGGTTCCACTTCTATTTAATACCTTCAGAAAGAGATCAACAATTTCAACCGATTTGCCTATTGTTGCTCTTGCTCAACTGGCCCGCATCGAGCTATTTTGCAACCAGTGAAATTCTAGTTTCGTTGCAACTAATTATACAACTATTTTTAAATCAGACTAGTAAAGAAAATTCCTGCGGGATACAAAGATACATTTGTTAAAATTAGCCTCTCCCCGCATCACTCTCTCTTTCACTTTGACCAAATTATAATATTGTAGCTTTTTAGTCAAATCTTATAGTTATGAGCATGGTACAATAAAAGATGGTATCGCCACTGCTCGTTTCACTGCCAGCGTTTGGTTTCTTATTTATTTTCAGTATGAATGCGAACGTCGTAGCGATAGGTCGTGTGTGTTCGGCTACCGACGGTAAAACACAATTTTTATTTTTTCAAAACCAACAACAAAACTACATGCATTTATATTTTCTGTTCTCTCTCATCTATCTCTTTCATACAAACGAGCAACGAACAAGTTGCTTATTTGATGAAGTAGCGATACCTTTTTTTATTGTACCATGGTTATGAGTAAAGTATATTATTTTGGAGAGAGAAAGAATTGCTGTTCCTTGCGTCGAAATTGTAGAGACAATCGTTACGACTCCTGAATCAAATTCTTAAATGAGAATCTAATTACATATAGACATGCGTCATGACTTGTTGTATTTTGTTGAGAAAAAATTACACAATTTCTTGGATGCGAATAAGACGGGACATTGTGTTTCCGAGAGAATTTTCGTGCTGAACACGAATCTGAGTTCGTAAAATTTCCATCACGTCAAGTTTTCGAGAAAAAGGTTACTGAAATCACTAAAAAAATTGTATAGAGAACCCTGACGTGCTACGATCTCCGTTAATGTAATTGAAAGGTTGAACTCTGACTGCAGACTTGTAATCAGTGTAATTTAATACCCCTAATGAACACTGCTTCTTCTAGTATCTCTTAACTTTGGGTGTAGATAAGTTACTATGTTCAATTTTTCCAACACCCCTAAACATAAGTGCACCCTCTACTCCAAGGGTGCATGCGAACAATTTAAGTAAGGGCTTATTTCAAAGAGCAATGTGCAACCTTCAATTACAGAAAATAACGGAGATCGTAGACAATAACGGAAATCGTAGCACGTCAGGGTTCTCTATACAATTTTTTTAAAAATGGACAAAAACGCTATTTCAATTCCCTTTTTCTCGAAAACCTGACGTGATGGACAATTTTTGAACTCAGATTTGTGTTCAGTACGAAAATTCCCTTCGGAAACACTAGTTCCCATCTTATTCGCAAAACTGATGCAGGTCTGTGTTATACGATATATAAAATTATAAAATAAGTACCTTTATATGATAGAGTTTTGAAAATTTTTTGGATCGAAACTACGGCCGCAAGAAATATCAAAGTATCGTTATGATATATATTTCTCTAACATCGGGCTCCCGAAATATCGATATATTTTGTTAAACATTGTCAAGCGGTCGGTCGCAGGTTTGATGATATAGTCGACAAAAACCAAAATCAAAAACCAAATGGCATATACAGGGGTGTCAGGGAAACCTCTACCAACCCAATTCCTACCAAAACGTATTTCAAGGTGTCACACAAATATGTTTGAGTTGGTTTCAATTTTTATTTTCAGTTTGTCGGAAAGTTTGTAACGCATTAAAGGAGTTATCGGAGACCCCATAAAGTAAATATATTATTGATCAGCTCGATGAGACGAATCGAATTAGCCATGTCCTTCTGTCCGTCCGCCTGTCTGTTGCAATGCGTTTTTCTCGGAGAGTTTCATAGATATTAACCTGTTATTTTTTAGGAAGTTCCCTCCCTGTTCAAAACTCTTTACATTTTTTTAAACTTTTTTCTATGATTTATTAAGTGGACCATTTAAAAACGCATCGGCATGATTATTTTTCATATTTTTTTGATGGAGACGATAAAAAAAGTGTTTTCAAAACTACAAGTCGAATAACTGTTATGATTTTTTTTCTAAAAGTTATATACAAAATAACAATGTATTGTACCAAAGTATTGTATATCTCTTGTTTTTGGTTTACTAAAGCGATACTATCATAGATAACGATTACTTGTGTTAAATTAAAAAAAAAAAACGTATACGGTGATAATAGATCGAAATCAATATGAGAAATACAGTGTGTTGAGATTAGAACATTCTGCTCGTTCCAACGTCGCCACATGTACACTATGAACTATTTCATGTGTGGCTTACTCCGTGTGACGCTATTGGTCATTCTTGCAGATTTATTGTTTTTGTTGCTTTCTTTTTTTATTGTGCACAGTCACATACATTCATATGGAATAGTTTAATCCATCTTTGCTTTAACTGTGTTGTTATCTTTGAATACATTCCAATGAAGTGCAGAGTATCTCGTATTCGGATTCGCACCGTGTTTCCCATGACATTTAATGCTTCACAATTAATTATAGCATTATTGATTTCAAGTGATATTTCATTCTGATATAAATTTTATAATGCTTAAAAAAGTATTTGTTTATTGGGTATTTCAGTGTTTCTATTCAGTTTGGGGGTTGACTCCATAGAGCAATAGACTCGTACGGAAGAAGGTGTGTACACATTATCTACTGTACTCTACGCATATGTAGTGATTAAAAATATTTAACATCATACTTTTATCAATTTCGTTAGTTTTACAAAATCAATAAATTTAAATCTAATCATAACAAAAATACAACCATAATCCTATCAAAATATGTTTGATTTAATATTTTCACAAAACCGTTTAAATTATTATCAAACTACATTATCTGTGAATGCAAAATAAAAGCTGTTATTTGTAGTCATACTCAAATTAGAAATTATTATTTTTATTTGCTTATTTTGCAATAATGTTTTGATGCTATGAGTACTTCTAATAGATACATTATAAATTGGATAGTACTTTAATACATATGTTATATAGTATATTACTTTCTTTTTTACAAAAACAATTGACTAAAGAACCTCGGCAAAAAATTACGGTTTTGAGGACCTCGGTATTTTAAGCTTTAGTACAGCAAAAGTTAGTTATTACGGCCCAATAGTAAATACAAAATTTTAAGATGAGCATTTCACTGGGTTAGGAAATATCTGAGGTCAAAGTAGACTTTGCATAAGCAAGCATTGTATGATGCTCGCAGAAAATTTGGGCGGACGGACAGACACACAAATTTTTCTCTTTGCATGTTTGGAATCCTTGTAATTAAAAACGAATAATTATGATAAAAATTTAGAGTTTGGTGCAATGTAAAGAAAAAATGTTTATATTTATACATTTATTTGTGACACCCATATACAGGGGTGTTAGAGAAATCTCTACCAACCCAATTCCAACCGAATTTTACCCAAAAGAGATTTCAAGGTCTCACACAAATCTTTTTGGGTTGGTTTCAAATCCTTTCAAGTTTTTGTTAGAGATTTGATGGAGTTGTAGTAAAATACACCAATAAAAAATATGTTTTAATTATACAAGTTATATTAGCAGAAACTTTATTCTTTTTCTGAATTAACTGCACCATTACAATCTAAAATTACATTGGTATAATTGTCTAATTTGCATTTTACCAAATCTCTAGCAAATTAACTGCAAATAAAATTTTTAACCCGCTAACACGTAAGACTGTCTTGAGACACTTATTACATTATTCATATTTGCGCTAAAAGTAAGAGCTTTTTATAATAACAAACGCCAAATTACGTGTAAAAGCTTTGAAAGCTCTCAGAAGCTTTTAACGATACTTTTTATTTTAATTTGCACAGCACATATCGGGTTGTTCAATAAGTAATGTATCTGTGATCGAATTTGACGCTGTATTTTACATACTTACAATTATCCGATTTAAGTCAAATATGCACCGTTTTGTTCGCAAACTTGTTGCCATTTTGAAGGCAACATTATGCACTCCTCATAAAGCCCCTCCTCCCTATTATATAAGTTGTATTTTGCTCTGCTAATAAAAGTAAATATATAAAAAAAAATTCAGCTCATAATTTTTTTTTTTCGTGAAAGGTATGTTTATTTTCTATTTAAATCAAATAACAGATTTAAAAATATATGATAAGTGCCTCGAGACACTTTTAGGACTTTAAAGTGAACTTTTGTTGCCCGCAGCTATTTCACATGCTGCCTGAAGTTGGCCTTAACTCCAGGAGATTTCAGCCTATCAGTACAGAGTCTGGTGTTCATTCGGCTAGGCTTAGTTACGTCGTACCATGGCGTTAAGATCGACGCAGAAACTGTCCTCCGCGTCCTCAGGTTATGTTCCTGACTTTACTCCGAAAACTGGCCGTTCTCAGTCTGTCTGATACCGCATTCCATGACATCAGTGACCATCTAGCGTCTGGTGATAGCAGAAATCTTACACCAGCATAACGACCTTGAGATCCTCCTGAGTAGAGGAATACAGTGACACCCGACGGGGAGCGGGCCTCACTACTCCCAAGCCATCGTGTTTCATTTATTCCTAAAATATCGAGTTTGTATCGCATAAATTAATTTACTAGTTGTAGGAATCTAAAGCTGTTAGTATATTGGTTGTAATCTTCGAGAAGAGTCCTAACACTATGCAGTGATAGTGATAAGAATATATGTTATAATAATATATTCTACAATTAAGATTTTTGTCGGATACAAGCATCGAATATATAGTTGATGAACGCATCCCTAGTCTAAAATATTGGGCCGTCCTCTTTATAATTGATACAGTGTGGTAATAACGATGAATAAGAGCATTTTTATAAACAAAAAAAAAAAAAATTTTGATAAATAATTATAACATAATCTGCAGATTTGAACCCACGGATACAAGTGGTGGCACCTGTGATGCTGGCGAGGAGTGCATTGGCGGATATGCACGAACTGTATACACCGTGCGTCGCCTCCTTGAGGAGCAAAAGGACTACAATCCGGTGTATTTCAATGCAGGTGATAGTTTCCAGGGAACACTCTGGTACAATATTGGCCGTTGGAATGTGACAAGTCAGTTCTTAAATATGTTGCCAGCAGAAGCAATGGTAAAACAAATTGGATTAGGCCCTTAAAATTTAGTTAATATTCTATTGATTAATTTCAGACTCTCGGAAATCATGAATTCGACCATGGAGTGGAAGGCGTGGTGCCCTTTTTGGAAACGTTAAATACCAAAATGCTTGTTGCAAATATGGACGCTACAGACGAACCAACCTTGTTAGGCAAATATGAAAAATCTACGATTATTGAACGTAGTGGACGGAAAATCGGTATTATTGGCGTCATTCTTGAAACAACATATGTAAGTACATATAACACGAATTAAGGCTGCATTATAATGTTAAATAGATTATTAAATTTAAGGGGTGGTTAGATCAAAATAAGTAAAATGCTTAAAAGGCAGTAAATGCAAAATTAACAGTGGCACAGTAGTTTTAATAGTTGTATTATACGCTGGTGTGATCTGGACCAAAAGTTTAAAATTTCGGCCCATTTTCTTTAAAACTGAGCGCCTACATTGCGCAACACCAACAGACGAGCAAATTAAGATATTATATGGTCTAAGATGCTTCTTTTAAAATGTTACAAACCGTTGTACACTATGTATTACGGATATAAAATTTTTAGAAGTTATATAACAAAAATATTTATTAAATATTCTTCCTTCTTCCTAAATTTGGTTGGACGTAGAACGTTGAAAAACGTCTTTAATTTTAGGCGGATTCAAAATGAAGAAAAATTAAAAAAAATAAACCTAATTTTTTTTATCTGACCAAGAGGTATGTCTCCGTTAATCGTATGTTTTCAGGGTCGCTGAATTCGAATCTGGTACCCATTTAATGCCATTAGTATTTACGTTAAACGAAAATAAACCACTAATTTCTAATCGCCCATGCAAATATATTGTTATAATAGGATTTTTAGTTGTGTTTATAGTTGTATAACTTTGGTCGTTGTTTACAACAATTTAATGTTTGCTTCGCCTCTCTTCGAATTCTTTAATTTCAGAACCTAGCCAACACAGGTAAATTGAAGTTTCGGAACGAAAGTGATGCTATACGTGAAGAAGCTCAAGTGCTAAAAAACAAAGGTGCCAATATTATTATTGTAATATCACATTGTGGGTATGAAGTAGATAAGTTGATTGCTAATAATGCTGGCGATGAAATTGACGTGATAGTTGGCGCTCATTCGCATACATTTCTATTCACCGGAGACAAACAACCTGGACCTGATAAGCCACGTGGTGATTATCCTACTGAAGTTATACATAAATCCGGACATCGTGTACTGATTGTTCAAGCGGCAGCCTATGCAAAATATGTCGGAAATATTACTGTGTACTTCGATGAAGCCGGAAATGTTGTTAGCTTCGAAGGTGCACCGATCTATATGGGCAGCAATGTTCCACAAGGTCTGTATGTCAGTTAAGTACAATACATAAGTTATAAAATAATTTTAAAAAAAGCGTTCGATGCAGTCAACTGCATTATAGATATTAGTAAACCAAAATTGAACTAGCACTTTAATAAAACACAAACAATTCTCAAATCGTGAAAGCTTAAAGAGATTCAGAGAAAAAGTTATCCCGAACAATTTTTTCAGAGACATCAATTTTAAGTGTTCTATACCCGTTACACATAGTGTAAACGTGTTTGTGTATGTATATCTTGATCAGCTCGATGAAACGAGTTCATGTCCGTCTGTCTGTCCGTCTATCTGTTTATTTCAACGCGATTTACTCGGAGACTACTGGCGATATTTAGCTGAAATTTGAAACTTAAGCTATCAACGGGAATGACCAGGTCAAGTTCAAAAATGAAAGTGCCACGCCCCATACAAAATGATCACCCATTTTCGAATTTTTGTATGAAAATAGGTATTCAGGAATGAAACCGAAAATTCAGAGTTTTGGTGTAAGTGGCCATGAGAGTCAACGCATATTTGGATGTGGCTTCGTGGTTAGTAGGAAACTACGTGGTCTCATCTTCAAATTTATAGCTGTAGACGAGCGCCTTGCTTCGATACTCATCAAAGCTAAATTCCTTGACATTTTAACATGGAAAAAGGCTAATCGACTTTGCCGCGGGCCGTAACATGGTCATAGTCAGCTCCAGATTCCAACACCTCGACATCCACAAGGCAACTTGGCGCAATGGAGTCCCAGGCGTCCTTAGCCAAATAGACCACGTACTAAACGATGCCAGACATGCATCGAGTGTGATAAATGTACGAGCAAACAGAGTTCCCGACATCGACTCGGACCACTATTGTTGTAGCCAAGGTACGTACCAGACTTAGTACAGCACACGCCAAGAGATTAGTGGAAACAACTTTACGGCAGCCAAAGAGGTTATCGGCTATGCTAAACCTCGGAGGCAAACGTGGTACGATGAGGAGTCGCATCCTACGGCAGAAAAGAACATCGCATATAAGCGAACCCTGCAAGCAGAAGCAACCCGAGCCAAACCCAACCAATGCCTACACGTCGATTTGACACGCAATATTTTCTTACAAGAAACTATGCTGCTCGCGTATGCCGATGATACTCCCAAAAATCCACGTACAGTGAGCTGGGCTTTTAAAGATATTGAAGAGAGTTCCGACAAGATGGGCCTAGCGGTGAACGAAAATGAGACAAAGTACTTAGTATCCTCTCGCAAATCAATAACACGACCTTAAGACTTTTTGACTATGGGGAATTCCACCTTTGAGGTTGTAGGAAGCTTCGTCATTCTGAGTGTTGCCTCTTTTGATGCCTTTTACGTCAAGCTGAGCCTGCTGTGGTGGTATTCTTGACAGCCCGCACAGCACACGGTACCACAACGACACCAGTCTTGATAACCGATGCTACTTTGGTCTTGGTAAGCTAATGCAAAGTAGAGTTAAAAAATTCTTCGTAAAATCTTTCCACCTGTCAGAGTGGACAACGAGTACTGTATTCGCATAAATGACAAACTGTACCAGCTATATAACGACGAATGGAGGAACGGGCTCTGGCGAGACAAGTGTACGAAAAAAACGTGATTGAAATCGGAGGGGCTTGACAGCGAGAACGACCGCCGCTGCATTGGAAGGACCAAACCCTGGAGGACGTTCGCAAGATTGGTATCCGGAGTTGGTATAAATACCCTAAGTGATGCCCGGGCTTTTAACAAGCTGTAATGGACATATATATACTATATGTAAACTGTATGTTATATATATATATATATATATGAGTACTGTCGTACATATAGATATAATATTGTGTCTAAACTTGAGTTGTATCAGACTATTAACCCCCACCCATCCCCCCTCGAAGTTCTATCTAAACCGCTGATGATAACACCTAGACTATTTAAAAATGTGTGTGTCGGGTATTTAAGCTTAAAAAAAAACGTACATTGCGAAAGCGCAAAGTAATGAGACATGGAGTCCATCCTCTCTCCAAAATCGCATTATTCTTCTTGTATCAAATACACTTTGGACTATTATCAAGAAAAAAATTGTTCTTGCATCAAGAACAATTCATTCTTGTGTTCAGAACAATTCCTGTTTCAAGAAAAATTTGATTCTATTGTTTTATAGGATCTATACACGAGACACTATTTGTGACGGTTATAGAAAAGTATATTATAAAAGTATAATATTAAATGTACAAATATGAAATTTAGTCATGTGACTGTCAAGATCTTACGGATAATGCGCATATAAAAATAATTATATTGTATAATATTTGGTTCTTTCATATATACATATATATTTCCGTGTCTTACAGATGAACAGGTTAAAATCCAAATGCAGCCTTGGAAGGATGAGATCGACAAACAAGGAAATGTTGTAGTTGGTGAAAATAAAGTTGAACTCACCAAAAACAATTGCGGATATGGTGAATGTAATTTGGGAAATTTCTTCTGTGATGCTATGGTACATACGGTAAGTAGACAGCGCTAATAAATACTTCATAGATTTTTTTATACCCGTTACCCGTTTGTCCGAAAGTTTGTAACGCACTAAAGCATATATATTCTTGAACAGCTCTATGTGACGAGTCGATCTAGCCATGTTCATCTGTCTGTCTGTCCGTCTGTCATTTTATTTCAACGCGATTAACTCCAAGACTACTGAAGATATTTAGCTGAAATTCGAAACTAAAACTTTCTCGGGAACGACCAGGTCAAGTTTGAATATGAAAGTGCCACGCCCATTTTTATGTGTAGCCCTCATACAAAATGACAACTTATTTTCGAAATTCGTATTTAAAAATACGTGTGACGGGTATTTAAGCTTCGGTTCCACCGATGTTAACGTTTTTCCTCGTTTTTAAATTGATTTTTTTATTTTTTTTTTTTTTTCATTTTACAGTTCGTGGGCTTGTCACCTAATGATCAAACGGCGTGGTCTAATGTTTCTATTGGCCTTGTTAATACGGGAGGACTACGTGTTCCCCTTCCAATTGGCAGTAAGTTTTTCATTGATACCAATGAAATATAACAATACGCTTGGGAAAGCGAAAGCGATATGAACACTAATAAGATCTCGAAAAATTACCCTGGACTACGACCCTTGACTGGAGCCTATGCTTGGCCACTGGAGTACGTAGGATTTTGCACCAGTGGTTGTAGTCTAGTACTAGTTGATACCAATTGGGGGCTCCAATCTTGCTGATGTCTTCCAAAATAAGGTTCCAACGAACCAGCGAACGTTCTCGCTGCCGCACTCCTCCGTTTTTGGCTCTGCATTAATTCAAAGCAGGATATCAGCCCTTTAAGATTTTCTGAAAGATCTCCCTCTCAAACACGCCCAATGTCGATATATCCGCTTTTGACCACACCCTTACATCAAGTACCGGCATTATAAGAGTTTATTTATTTTTTTCTCTAGATAGAACTCTACTTTCAACTTGCTTACGAAGACTAAAATAGCATCGATTAGCAAAAGTAATTCTTCGTTCAATCTCCAGAGTGATGTTTTCGCCGTTGCTTACCTCTGTGCCTACAACATCGTGTTTTTGGTCTGCGAGTAGATACCAAGTAAGTCGTCTTACATTACCGTTAGACCCATTGAACGGACTCTTTTTAATTTCTCCGAAAGCCGTGCAGTAAACGTTAGAGTTTCTTTATAGGAAATCGTACCTGACCGGTAATTGATTGGGCATTGTCGTAGTATATATTCCATCAGAAAATTGCAGAAATCGTAAGACTCAAAAACGCATCGCCCTCTCGTGTACCTCTCTAAGTCTTGCAGGAGTTGAAGTTAATTTTACCTCATCATACAGATACGAACGATCCTAGCATGGATACTGAGTAATGTTAGCTCGTTGTAGATCTTTGATTTTATAGGCGTGTCGAAACCGACTTTGTAATCGACTAATAGGTGGTGTGTGTCGATGTGTTTCTGTTTCTGGAACTACATTGGTAATGTCCGATTGCATCTTCTATGTATGGTTTCAAACTATTACACAACACGCTCGACAGAGTTTTATATGTATTTGGTGGAGACTTATTCCGCGGAAGAGTCTTATTTTCATGAAAATTCGGTACAGGGCACTAAGATTCTAATCGTTGGGAATAGGTGCACTGATTCATATCTTGCATAAGAGTTGGTGTATACTCTAATCAACTCTTCGCCACCAGTTTAAATAATTTAGCGTGTAATACATCTGCGCCAGTTGCTTTGTTATTTTTGTAGCTTCCTGAGCTTCGTGAACCTATTTATCAATTGAGGCATCCAGTACTTATTCTTCTCCGCTGGCAAAATTTTTCCTCTCCCTGACCACAAGTAAAGTAGAAAAAGTGGCTCCTCCATAACCTAAGTGATTCCTGGGTCTCTGTTATCATACTCCCATGATCATTCTTACAGATAGAGACTCTTCATATTTTGATACAATCTTTGAGCCTCATTTCTGCCAAACATCATTTTTCACTCCCTATATCTTTAAACAACAGCTCGTATAGCCCACGCTTTCAGAGTTTATTATCGTGCGGTATTAGTCTATGCAGTACCAATGTGACACACCTTATCGTACCATGATTTATGAAAATTACATGCTTATATACAATTTCTATTTCTATTATAAAGTGGACTGTATGTGTAAAATTATATTATGTGTATGTTTACAATGAATATGAATATAATATGTTAAAAATAGCTTATCAATTCTAGGCGTAGAGTTTTATCGTTTGTGCAGGAGTCAAGAGTCATCGCGTTGCTACTTAAATGCTGAGCATCACTTCGCACGATCGTAAAATGTTATGACTTCCTGTTGTGTTTAAAAATATTGTCGCTGCGGGATATCTTGTCTATTCTTATCACGTATTAAATAAGTAAAAACAGATAAACCGAATCCGATGTTCATACTTGAACATTCTGAATATGATAATCCACAAGCAGCACATGTTCATATTTGAACATTCTCCCGGGGCCCATAAGTGATATCTCTTTACTACTATTACGAGTAGCAGCGATAAATGTCCATTGATAGTGTAAATCGTTAATATGTACTTTTTCGTTGTTCCGTTTATCAATTTATCGATCAAGTTATTTAAGCATAGATGTGTTATTAATTATTATAGATCCGTTCTATATTTACATCTCTTACAAAATGAATACGATACTGGGTGCCGAATTTTGATTGAGCCGTCTGATACGCTTTTAACATTTTCTATTTGACAATTGTTTTGCTGTATCTTTCTTTCAACATTGCTTGATAAGTTTGAGTTTCTTTTATTGAGAAGACGCTTCTGTTTTTGCCTTGGTCTCAAGATATTGCTCAACACTTCAATATCACGATGTCGACGATCGTTTGAATTATTATGTAGGCAACAACGACATTGTGATGTTCCTCCCCGGCGACATGGTCTATGTCCACCCAATTTAGGATCCCAATCACCTTGCACAAATTTTTGTGTTATGACGATGTTGTTCACCAGTTTCACTTCTACTCGTGGCGGAGTGATGAATAAATCGACGTTGTTCGCTTCCACTGCATCCTTTGTAACCCCGAAGACAACTCTTGCGTGAATGATTTGGGTCACCGGAATCATTATCAATATGTTGTTGATGTTTAGCCGTTATACGTAGTTTTCCTGAATCTGACGTATTCTTCAGTCTTCTAAATCGGTCTGTTAACTTTGGTTTGTTATGACGTTGTTGCACAATACCAGATAATATCCAACCAAATTTAGTTTCTTGGCCAACTAGTCCATTCATCTTTATTACGCCACTTTCCAAAATCCTGCCAAATAGATCTCCACCAATCACCATGTCAATTCTGTCAGATTTATTGAACATAGGATTTGCCAAAGTGTATTTGTTCCATTTTTGTACATCATATTCAAATGACTGACCAGGATGTACACTTGATAGTGTAGGTAAAACTATTGCTTCGACCATTTCACGGTGGTTGCTGACGAATCTCGGCTTAATTTGTATATTTACTTTAAAATTCGATTCAGCTACTACAGCTTCTCCAAGTCCAAAAATTTTTGTCTCTGTTTTTAGTTTTGGAACTGCTAACATTTCAGCTGCATCTGCTGATATGGCTGTAATTTGAGAGCCTTGATCTAGTAGCGCCCTTATCAATTTGTATTCTCCGTTGGCTGCTTTTACATTGATTTGTGCAGTAGCCAGAATTACCGCAGCAGATGAATCACATAAGGTCATTGAACTTTTCCGAATTTCATTAGTTGATTGTTCTGCGTGTAAACTGTTATGATGACTTTGCGAACAAGAATTGCATTTAATTTTTGGTGTTGGACATTTTTCACCATATTTGTGATTTATACACTTATAGCATAAACTTTGTTTTTTTGCAAATATTCGTCTTTCTTCAACAGAAATTGCCTTGAATTTTCGGCATTCGCTAGTCATGTGGTTCTGCAACTTACAAAAGAAGCACATTTTCTTTGTAGGTTGACTTATGACTCTTGAGATGTGAAAAACCTTGTAAGGCCGTTTTCTGTCTGTTGATGAATCACTGTCATTTACTGCCTTTAAAATCTCATAATATCGTTCCAGAAATTGTATTATGTCTTTTAAGGTTTGCACTTCTTTCGGCTTCGTATTAGCTTGCTCATACAATCTTAACCCTTTTTTGTCTAGTTTTCGACAAATAATTCTTGCAATAAAGGGTTCGTCATCTTTAATTTCAATGCCTAGAGCACGAATTGCATTTAGACATTCATTAGCTGTATCCAACAGCTGTCTGACACTTTCTGTATTGTCGCTGTTTATTTGGGGTTGATCTAGAACTCTGTCCCATTGAGTCGAAAATAATATTCTTTTATTCTCGTATCTCTGTTGCAATAGTGCCCAAGCCACATTATAATTACTGCTTGATATCTGTAAATGCTGAATCAAGCGTGCAGCTTCTCCTTTCATGCATTGTTGAAGACGCAACATTTTTTCCGAATTTGATATGTACACATTATTATGCACCATATCTTTAAATAAATTGAAGAATGTCGCCCATTCTTTTAAGTCTCCAGAAAATGTTGGGATTTTGAGTTTTTCTAACTCTAAACAGTGGCTACTTGTCTGATTTTTCAATTCCTTCGCTTCTTTCACTACTGTTTTTAAATGTAGGATGCGAAGATCATTGAATAGTACATCAGCTTCATCATTTTGTAACTCACATATTTCTCCCTGATATTGATACTTTATATCATCGACCATTTCCTTTATCATAGCTTTATCGGATTCCGATGCGGTTTTAAAGTCTTCTTCTTTCAAACACTCGATGAGACTCAATACTTCTCGTTTAAATTTTTTTATTTTGAAGTAAGACTTTTCCTGATCCTTTTTGTCTTCCGTTACTCCCTTGAATGCTTCACTCTGATCCGGAGTTTTGGAGGACTCGCTGACATTTGCTTCCAGAACCGATACGTTTTGTTCCAGTACCAAATAATCTTCCTTTAGCGCTTTGTTGATGGTTGCCATGATTTCTTCGTGTTTTTCAACTGTATTTTCATACATGTTGTTAACGAAGTAATCTTCGTCAGCAATTCCATCTGCTAACAATTTCATATGGTTAGCATCCATTTCTTTGCGATATTTCTCTAGATATTTTACTAGCTCAGCGCAACTGCTTCTACGGATGCTCTTTGCATTAATTTTATTGTATAATTGCAAAATTTTTTCTGCAATTTCTTTTTGAGAGTCAATTATTTTCACTCTGTTAATACCCATTTTTGCTTCTTAATTTCACTCAATTCGTACAAATAAACTTGTTGGAGGAAAATTTAAAGTCGCCTAGTTGACTTAGCTGTGCCTCTACTCACAGTTAGGTAATGTTTATTTGTATTGAATAGTGAATTAGCTTTTTTGGGATTTTTTTTTTTTTGTGTTTTGTTGATCGCGTTCAACAATTTCACGTCGAGATTGAAGCTTCAAAATTCGCCTTTTTGGCTATTTACTTGCTTTTATTTACTCTCGATGTTCCTTGAAGTTATAGCCCCAAGATCGCCTAGTCTGCTGTTTAAGCCTCAGACACGCCTTTATTCGATTCGCCTTATTCGTTAAGACTTCGAAGACCAAAATGTTTTGTCGCCTAGTCTTTTAAGGTTCGATGGACCAATATGTGTGGTCGCCAAGTCTGCAGGTTCGAAGGACCAAAATGTACAATAACGTGCACAGTTGAATTCTGTTATAGAACTCCAAAAGAAATGTTAATATATAATAACAATATAGCATTATATACTAACATTTAAATTTAATGTTTTGTAATCTCACTTGGAGAGAACAAACATGTTTGAGTAGTTGTAAGGTACTAATTTTATTTATGAAAATTACATGCTTATATACAATTTCTATTTCTATTACAAAGTGGACTGTATGTGTAAAATTATATTATGTGTATGTTTACAATGAATATGAATATATATTAAAAATAGCTTATCTATTTTAGGCGTAGAGTTTTATCGTTTGTGCAGGAGTCAAGAGTCATCGCTAAAGTTGCTACTTAAATGCTGAGCATCACTTCGCACGATCGTAAAATGTTATGACTTCTGTATGTGTTTAAAAATATTGTCGCTGCGGGATATCTTGTCTATTCTTATCGCGTATTAAATAAGTAAAAACAGATAAACCGAATCCGTTCATACTTGAACATTTTTAAAATAAGATAAACAACAAGCACAAGTTGTTATTATAACAATAATAAAATTTCTTCTTTGTATAAATACCGCGTTTTTTTTTTTGGGCCTGTGGATGTTTTCCCCCTGTGCACACGCGCAGTTTGGCACGTTCGAAGGAAGCATTAACCACTATGTGATCTATTTGCGTTGTTGAGGTCGTCATGTTGTCTTGCTCTATTGGTAGTTGGGGACTCTATTACGTAACACTGTCAAAAACTTGTAAATTAATCATAGAATATATTCTGATTCTATATTATATATAATATTATGCGAACAACTTGTTCGGAACTGAAATCTGAAATATGACTAATATTTTACACAAAAAAATAAGTTTATTTAATTTTTGTTATTTTTTAATAATTAAAATATATATTTTAAAAGCAATTTTTAATTTATATAATGCCCACATAAAGTCCCCCAAAAAAAAAAAAAAAAACATGTTCATCCTTTTCCCCGTGCGTGCGGTTGGTTTGATTTTTGGGAATTATTGGGATAGTTTCAATAAAATTAAAGATAAAAACATAAAAATCGAAACTTTACTTATTCCAAAGCAAAAGAAGTAAAAAAAAAAAATCAAACAACCTAAAAAAAAGAAAAAAATACAAACAAACAATTTTTTTGGTTTTTGTTTTTTTTTTATAAAAATTTAGTATTTTTTAAAGTAATCTTACATAAAGTTAGAAAATAATTTCATTAACTTTCAAAACCAAAACTACGCCGCCCCTTTTTTAAAACAAAAAAATATTATTTATTTTTAAAAAATTATAAAAGTAATTATTTTCAAATATATATTTATAAATGTATATAAGCCACTGATGATCACACATAAACTATTCAAAGATTCGTGTGACGGGCATTTAAGCTTCGGTTCCATCGAAGCTAACGTTATTCCTTGTTTATATTTATTTTTCCTTTTTTTTTTTTATACAGATCTCACCTACTCACATATTGTCACTATGTCGCCGTTTGAGAATCTTCTTCACGCTTATAATCTTCCAGGAGAACAACTTCTCGCTGCCCTGGAACTAGGTGCAAGTAAGATTGACTTAGACAATGGTGTTACAAGTTCGTACATCTTTTTGCAAGTTTCGGGTCTAAAGGTTACGTATGATTTTAAACAACCGGTTGGAAAAAGAGTTGTATCGGTCAAAACGCGTTGCGCTAATTGCGCTATACCCAGATATGAGCCTTTCAATCCAAAACAAATATATCGGATTGCTTCACCAAGTTTTCTGCAACAAGGTGGTGATGGCTTCTCAATGCTCAACGAACATGCCACGGATATACAGTAATACAAATTTTTAAGAGTTTTTAATATGCATTTCCTCATTGATATCTGATCATTAAATTACAGAATTGCCACGTCTGATCTGGATTCATTGATTGCATATACAAAAACATATTGAACCAATTTATGCAGGTCTTGAGGGACGCATTATTGTGCAGAAGTAATTTACGTTTTGTGCAGAAGTAATATACGTTTTGTTAAACTCCTTCCAGCTATTTCTTTTTTTTTTATAAAACGTATATATTTTAAATAATAAATGAAAGCTGATCCCAGCTCAGATTGTCTCATTCTCGCCTTTTTTGTATTTTATTTTAGAAAATCGATAAACTGATACTTATAGCTGATAATTAAATCAAATTTAAGAAATTATTGGAAAAACTACTAAGAGATAAACATAACCATAAGAGCCTGACGTAGTGTCTAGATGTGAGTCGCAAGAAAAGAAAGTGGTCAAAGCAAAAGTGGAGACTCGAATAAGTCTCCACACGTTCAAACTAAGCTCCTGAGGGTAGAGCATAAACATCTATTCAGACAGAGCCTGCACTTGGTTTAATAGGATAGGCCTAATTTACTTAGCTGATATATATAGACGATTATAGCTTGAGGCTTCGTAGTGTAGAATAACACTGAAGAGAAAACCTACAAAAAAATGTCCATGAGGTAAGTGCTTTGATAGCTGCTTGAAAAAGTTATAGCAAGAATCTCAGATTGGAAGACTGTGGGGCACGTTCCCATTGCAATAGATCATTTTGTAAGGTGTGTAGAGGGGAGACTGATGATCGTCTTGAGAGCGACAGAAGGGCAGGTCCTCATCTCACTGGTGATGCACAGGCGTGCCAGACGATGAAGCCTGTCGCATTGTTAAGTCACAACAATTTCGGCCACCCATATAAATGAAGCGTAGTGAAAGATGGGTCTAATTATCAATGACCAAACCCAGAAAAAATTTTTGCAGATAGACCCCAGATCGAAGAGGGGTTTCTTTAAGGCCCTTTTTGGCACACCACTTAGTTACAATTCGAAGAGCTAAACACATTTGATCAGATAATGTGCATAAGTATTTGTCCGAAGCCGTGATCTCCAGGTTATATGCATATTCGATAACGTTGTACCACAACGAGCCCTAAATTTCTTTAATTTCGACTGAAACACCGCCCAAAGAGGACGAAATATCACACTGGTTTATCATTGCATCGAACTACGCATTGGTAAGATCATTGAGCAGATCCGCCGCAGGTTACAAGTCATAAACAGAGAAAGCAATAAAAATGCAATTTTATAAGGGTAAGTGGTTAATGGTTATGCAGTGTTGTCATTGTATTTTTTGACCTGTTTAAAAAATGTCTGCCTTATCCAACAATGGGTGTCTTAAATCGGTTTCGAACACCCAAATTTTGAAACCTACGGTTCTTACGAAAATTATTCTTAGAATATCCCAAAATTACCCTCTTGTAGATGAAGGAAATATATCGACGCACCGCTCATCGTTGTAAAGCTATCCATTCTCGATTTCTAGAAATAACTGAAAAACTCCTTAGAAAGCGTGTTTTTAAGCGAATCTGGATTTGCAATGGCGTACAATTATTAGATCTAAGATTCGTAATCTGCAACAGCAAAAAACCTTGAGTAAACTTTTTTTAAGTGAATTCATTCATTTTTCACAAAATTATTCACTTTCAGCGACCCTAAAACCGGTTCCATTTGAAAGACGAAAATGTAAGTAATGCATCAGGCACATTTGGTTCATTCAATTCTAATTCATTAATTTTTTAATTTTACCACACAAAAGTATTTTTGTGGACTCAATGAAATCAAAAAACCAAAAATAAAAACAAAACAAGGCAAAACGTTAACTTCGGTGGAACTGAAGCTTAAATACCATTCACAGTTTATGTAATATCATAAGTAACTTAGATACAATTTAGAGATGGAATGGGTGGTGGTCAATGGTCTGATACAACCCAAGTTTAATCACAATATGGATTGATATTAAGCTAAAAATACAGATATAAATATAATTTTCTTGAAAATATCAGAAAATGAGAGATAAGTTTGTAAGGAGCTATATGTTATAGTTTCATATCGGTGGTGTGCACTTAGGATGATATAAGAAGTATTTTTACCCAATTTGAAGTGAAAACAAGGAAAACGTTAACTTCGGTGGAACCGAAGCTGAAATACCCGTTACACAAAACTTTTAATAGTTTATATGTTCACTAGGCGCTTAGATTAAATTTCACGATGAATTTGATCAAATTTGTATGGAGGCTTCATGTTATATTAGCCCGATCTTTACCATATCGATGGAGTTGACATAAGAGTTAATTTTACTAAATTTTAGTTGAATTCATTCAGAAAAAATAAATGTTTTTCATACAAAAATTTCGAAAATGGACGGTAAGTTTGTTTGGAGGCTATACCTATAATGGACGTGGCACCTTGCATTTGATATTGGATGCCTTTAAAAGTGTTTTTACCCCAAATTGTAGTTAAAACATTCATAAATAATAACTACTTTCATACAAAAAATCGAAAAAAGTGGTAAGTTTGCTCCTTTGTTCGGACATACAAACTAACTAGGCACAAAAGCTTAAGTTAAAAATTTCAGGTCAATATCTTTAAATCTTTCCGAGTAAGTCGCATCGCAATAGACAGACGGATAGACAGACGGACATGGCTTAATCGATTGGTCTCATCGAGCTGATCTTCGATACCTCCTTTAATCCGTTGTAGACTTTCGGACTAACTGAATATACCCGTTTACTATGTAACGGGTATAAAAATAAAACTAAAATTAAATGTAAAATATAAACACGAATCTTTAAAGAGTTTATGTGTGATAATCCGTGGCTTAGATATAACTACGAGATGGGATGGGTGGGGTAATGAGAGGGTAAGTTTGTAAAGGGCTATACGTTATAATGGCCCGATCCGTACCATATTGGTGGTGTGTACATAGGATGGTATTAGATGAGATTCATAAATAATACCTATTTTCATACAAAATATTTTAAATGGGCGGTAAGTTTGTATGGGGCTATATCTTAAAATGGGCGTTGTACATTGGTATTGGCATTGGATGACATAAGAAGAGTTTTTACCAAATTTGAAGTGAAAACATGGATAAATAATACATATTTTCATACAAAAATTCGAAAATGGGCGGTTAATTTATATGGGGGCTATACCTCAAAATGGGCGTGGCAATCTGAATTTAACATACCTAGGACTCAGAAAAGCTTAAGTTTCAAGTTTCAGCTTAATATCTTTAAAACTGAGCGAATTAATCACCTCGCAACAGACAGACGGACGGACTAGGCTAGATCGATTGGTCTCATCGAGCTGATCAAGAACATATATACTTTATGAGGTCTCCAATGCCTCTTTTAATGCGTTACAAACTTTCCGACAAACTGATAATACCCATCACACTATGTGTGGCGGGTATAAAGATCGAAAAAAATGTTTAAATCAATCGTATCACTTTTCTTACTGATCGTTGGCATTGTGATGCCTGTTTGGTGCAAAGCTCTACGAGACTGATCCTCCTGCCGATATAACGTCAACCAATATATGTGCGCAGTCATATTGATGCAACGATACCACGCAATACTTTAGTGCAATTGGTCTTAGGCGTGATTATTCTAAGCATCGCAGAGTATAGGAAGCATTTTTTGTTGGTGGTGGGAATAAATCATGTATTACACGGTTCTTCGAAGGCGGCGGTTTCAACATATATTTTCTCAAATTAGCGTTGGCAATTTGTCTATTTTTGATATCATTAAAGATAAAGCCAAAGCGTCTCATGGAACAAGGTAAGCAAATATTAAAATTGAAAGTTTTTCGATGACAAATTGAATGTTGTTTTTATCTTTCAGTGAATAACAACAAGAGCCAGGAAGAAACGCGTCAATCTATGGCGGACTATTGCCCCCGTGCCTTTGTTTTTTATCAAACAAGAAAAATAATAGTATCTGCTTAAAGTTTTGCTCTTCATATCGAAGGTTATTCCAATACTGTTAATTGGTTTTCTAAAGAGAGCAAGAGCTCAAATATTTAAATTATGACTTCTCCGAAAATCATCGTAATTCTCTAGAATGCCCCAAAAAATAGTTTGACGCGTTCAAATAGAAATTTTAATAAAATTTTAACATTTTAAATTATGAAATCTTTTAGAACAATTTTTTTGGCTTTTTAAGGTTTAAGCATCTGAACAGCTGAACAGAATCAGTCAAACAAATTTTGGCCACTTCGTAAGTATAAAAGCCATTCTTGGATATCGAAGATATTCCGTCGGTTTCTGTCAGTCGCTGTTGTAAAATGTCATTTTCAAAACCGCCAAGTGATGCCTGCAGCAGACAATAAATTTGCCTTTGTGAAGATCACGCTGTCAGCAGTGTGGGTAACAGTGAGCGTATACGTATTTGCCTTACTCTGCCGTATTAATACATGGTTTATAA